>JAOTRJ010000043.1:18967782-18979637 GCA_028564905.1 Leptodoras praelongus | reverse complement strand
CCCCACCCGGGGATCGAACCCGGGTCCTTCTTGCTGTGAGGCGACAGCGCTATCCACTGCACCACCGTGCCGCCCTAATATGGAACTTCTGACTGATAAAAGAATGCAGATTTTGCTGGTTCACCACTTACAGCTGGTATCACAGCATGGAGATGGATCAGGAAATGTGTACATTTGTGTACACATTGCAGATCTTTCAATTCCTCACATGTACACTGATATGGAAATGGTTCAGTATTAGCTTACTGATACCAGTATAACAAACAGATGCTATAAAGTGCTTGGAATGCAAATATTTGCCTCTGCTCCCTACCAGCTATCATAATTTGTTTAGTAATATATTATCTGTTGTTTTAATCTATTATCTGTTTATGAGACGGATAGGTTCTGGGGAATGTTTAGTCACATTTATTGCTCCATTAATCTAAGAAGCATTAGCTCACTTTCCCAGCTGCCCCACTGATACACAAACGATGCAAAACAAAAGTGTGAACTACCATCACATCCACTGGCTGAGGAGACATAACAGGAAGAGTGATAAGCAGATACAATGAATTGTGGTTTATGCGGTAAGAAAAAAGGAATAGACTTAAACAGGGATATGATATACAAGATTAACAAACAAGATTGGAAGGAATAGCATTGTGAGCTTAACAAGTATGGTTGCCTGCAAGTGCCTAACAGCTTGCCGAACATGAAAGGCAGACTGGAAAAGAAAATTATATTTAGATTCATGACTATATAAGAGAGGTGTGAGAATAAGATTCAGTGTTAATGATAAGGCCTCAGACTATTTAGTTTAAGTTACTGCAATTATCTAAACTAGCAGATGATAAATATAACCACCAGCGGTCAAATACTTCATTTTATGAACTGCTGATTTCATTTTGTACGTGAGAAATTTTTTTTAAAAATGGTCCAATTTTGAATACAAAGATGTAGCTCTACAAATAGAGTATTGTTCAAAACATCTAAAGCAGAAACCAAACAAAGCTTTGCGGTTAGTTAACATTCAGAGTCAGCGTCAGAACGAATCTAACGCAAGGTCATAAGGCTTCCCACAATGGGGCAAACCCAGCCACTTAACTATTGAATCAGGGGGAAAAAACTATTGAGTAACAAGCAAGCCTCTCAACACTCTCGTTCTGCCTTTTTCTCACACATACACACGCACGCTCACACACAGCCATGCTGCTTCGTGATCATATGCTACAACACGTAGTCATATGAATGGATCATTCACCATTATCATAATCTCCTTTGATTAAATCACATAAAAACTCCCTTTATTTCAGTTTAGACTTGTTAAGACAGTGGCAGTTTTAGCCTTCGTCTGCGAGGGTCTAGTTAAGCCTTATTGTTTGGTGTGGTGGGGGAGGAGTGGGCGCTTTAGGGAGTCCAATGTTTCAGTGCACAAACACACAGACACACCCACACAACAGGAATCCAATTAATTCAATTTTCTACTGGTTTAACCCAAATAGCACCAAATTCCTGCTTCAGATTTTTCAAAAGACACTCAGAGAAGACGTCTTTGTTCATGTTTAAAAATGCATTACAGTTTCAGTAAATCAGCCCAAGAGAAATAAAATTAGGATTATTCTACACTATGAGTACGAACCTACTAAATGATATGAAAGCTATCACAGAAGGCTGTGTTTGCTTGCTAATTTGCTCAGATACTTGCTAATTGCTCAGAAGAAACTATTCATGCACAAATGCATAGTTTTGATCAAAGCTTTGTGGGCAGAGTGAATGACAAAGATTTGTGCAGCACTTTACACTGTAAGGTAAAAAATTCAGACACTGAAAAGTCACCATGCGTTGTACACTACATTTGTAGTGTGTCCAACAGCAACATAATTAGACAGTAATAAGGGAATTAAGGTTTCCTGGATCTATAAAGAGAAATTATTTCTCATATTATTTTCACTCTGTTCTTTTCAGCAGGTCTTTAAATCAACATTTACTTTCCTGCATGTGGATGTGGAAGGTGTGTATGTGTCTTATAATCTCAGCAACCATTTCTGTTCCCTACATTTTTTTAAAAGTCTCCTTGCATTTTATGAATGGGGTGTGTCAATAAAATTCCTTCCTGAGGATAATTTCTGGCCCTGAATTCCCTGTTCCCTACTGTGCTAAAACATCATTTTCTATGCAACATTCCTTGTTGGCTTTGGCCATTATTTCTTTCCAGTTTCTAGGCAATCACATTTTACCAGCCTTCCATTAGCTCCCTGTCAGTCTCTCCTCCCCAAATGTGTATAAAGTGTTCAAAGCTTCCCAAAAATTCAGAAATCAGGACAGGCATATATAGTACAATACAATAATGATTGCACTTTCATCCCTTCACATACACATGCACATACTTGATGGAAGCAGCATTGTGTTGCTAATGCTGACTGGGCCTTGCCATGCCAACAAAAGGTTACCATAGAAACCCTAGAGGAAAATACAATGGAGGGTGGGGGTGAGGTAAAAGCCTTGGAAGTGGGTGGAGACGAGACAGAAATGTGGAAGGTGGACAGACTGAGGGAGATTCGGTCCCCCTCCCAGACTCCCCTCACAATCCTCTTTTCTGTTTTCCCCCTTTGCTTACTTCAACTTCATTCCTTCACTGTTCAAATGCTCAGTTGTGTCCCCAGACGGCCATCAAGCTGAGATGTGCTGGATGATTTAGCAGTGTGAGAAACACACTCCCCCACACTGCACTACATCAGTGCGCACACAAACATGCAGCCTACAAACACTCGTCTAATACTTTTCCCCCTCTCTCTCTCACATGCACACATGACAATAAGGAGTATGAATATTAAAATGCAACAAGTTTATACACAGACCATCACAAATGTGCAACATGTAAGACACAGCCATATTAACTACACACATCGATGTTGCATGCCGCTGTACAAAGACCAACAAATGTCACCTGAACAAGCTAGAAAATGGAAATGGGACCATGAGAATCTCCTGGTTCTCTAAACTCTAACCAGACATGCATGACAGAAAAACAATGTGTTCACAAGTTAAGGTGTTAGTATTTAAAATGTTTACAGTACAATAGCCTGGACTACAAATGTCACAGGTATCATGTTATTAAAGATGATGGTGAGGTTACCATGTGAGCAAATACACCATGATTAAACATGAAACCATGACACTGTATCAATGCTAACACCACAACTCAACACCAACACTCATCTAGTCACAACGAAAGGACACTAAGAGCAAGGACTAGATTTAGAATGATTTAAGGAAATTTAAGCAAACAAAAAAAAAATTTTTGAGCCTGAAAGTCTTGTCTAAAGGAAGCCAATTAACAATGGATAGTTGTCTCAAACTACACAAACTTGCCTGCTAACCATTAAGAACTAGGTTGACACTTTCAACACTGTTAAGAGGTAATACTATTGCACCCTGGCAACCAGGAGAAGAATGTGGGGAAAAAGTGACTTAAATAGTGTCCAAATATGATGCTATTTTGTATCATGGGAAACACAGTGCAGCGTAGTAAGACAATAGTAGCCATTTCTCACCCAGAGGCGATGAGTGCCCGGGATTGAGCCATGGCAATTCTTTGTAGTGCTGGCCGACTCAGTCCTGCCAGACTGGCTCGATGGGGCAAAGGAGCAGCACAGGCTGCAGAACGCTGAGGTGGAACGGCTGTTGATGCTGATGATGAGGATGAACAAGATGTGCTACTTGTGGCCACAGTGATGAGAGTCGCAGTTGGCACTGATGGAGATGTTGTTGATGTGCTGCTTGGCAACGATAAAGACTGCTGATGGGATGCCGGTGGAGGTGGTGGAGGGGGCAAAGATGGAAGAGGTGGGCGACTGGTGGACAGTGAAAGTGTGGCAGTGTTTGAGGTGAGCATAGATAAAGACTGAGCAAAAGCAGCAGCATTCTTGCGTTCTTGTGAAAGGGAGCGGTTCAAGGACAACCCATGAGGCAGTGTTTGTGAGTATGAATTTGATATAGATGAGGTTGTAGAAGAGTATGGAAGTGTCCCTCTGTTGGATTTAGGACTGAGTGCTTTTGTGGGTGGCAGTCTGCGTCCTAGCGTTTGTGATGCCATGGCATTTGCTTTCACACTCAAGACAAGCATGCACTGTTGGCAGGCACAAGGTTGTCCAGGAGGGGAAAGAGATGACATTGAAAGTGTTCCGCTAGGATACAGAGGACCACCATTTCCACTTGAGCTAGATCCAGAAACTCCAACTCCCAGAAGGGCACCAGTTGAACCTCCACTTGCAGTGCTGCCACCACCAGCTGTCCCTCCAGCCCCAGTGCCCCAACTTTGGGCAACTTTTGGCAATGGCCCAGAGACTAGTGGATAGGTCATGTCTGAGCGTCTCTGGATACGGCGACGCCTCTGTGTTTGCTGATTGATCTGAGTCATGCTTTGAAAGTCCACGAGGTAGCAGAAACCGAGCGGTGCCAGATCCAGCCATGGCTGTTGGCGATCCCGTGCCGACTGCAGGGCAATGCACACCTCCATGTCATACGGTGTCCAAGAACCTGCATCGTTCTCCCACTCCCACAGCAAGCCCTGACCTGGTGCTGAACTGGGGTCATAGAAACTTCTACGGACTGGCCTTAAAGTACCTGCAAGAAAGACAAAGAGAGGTCAGATGGTGTGAATTTAACAGTTCCAGAAGATATTTACCTGTACAGCATTCATTACTATGTTGTACTTGTTAAGGTATTGTGTATACCAGAGATGCTAAATGCTAAATCTAAACAATGTACTGGTTGCCTGTGAAAATTTAACCAGCATTTCATATTGATTCAAGATACTGTTTATTAAACTTTTTTAATCACTTTTAGATGACATTTTTTAATTACTATGAGAATATATAACTGCTATAACTGTCTAGAGTGTTATAGTTTGAAAAGTCCTCAAATTACTGAATTATTTTAATATATTACACTTAAAATAGTAAACTACAGAATAGTGCTTCTATCTCAAAGAGATACAGTCATGCAAAATCACAATACTTAGTTGTATTAGGTTGATCTGTTGAGACTATGAACAATAGATCAACTAGTACTTGTTTGTGTATGGGCATATCCAGATCAAACACAATCAAGCAGTGGTTCAGTTGGAATTCAACAAAGTATTAGGCCTATTGAACACATGTTGCTTTATGTATCTTATTACTTGCATCACTTTACCTTATCAGAATGAAACTGCAATTTCAGATTAAGACAGCAACTTAATTGTATTTGAATCTCTCCAAGTGTTTCCATGTCCATCTCATTAGCTATTAGAAGAACATAATCACTTCCTCCCACCCCTTTTGTGTCCTCCTCTGCAGTGATCTTTGTGTTTGGTAAGATAACCTTGTTTTCTTTCATTACCAGATGAATGGATGGTATTCCCTTGATCATTATGTACTCATTTCTCTTTTGTCCAGTGAGTTAGCACCACTGGGGAAAAGGTAAACCTTAAGAGTGAATGAAAGACCGACGGGTCTTGTTTTCTGGATATTCATCCAGAAGAATGAAAAACATTGAAAACTTCTCAAGACACAAATTCCTAAAGTAGATAATATGTCCATTATAAGTTCTCTTTTAAATTCACAAATTCAATTTAATTTTAATTAACTTGACTGTTTATCAATAATTGCTAAATAAGAGATTCATAGGACACACTCAGATTTTTTATTTTATTCAAATTTTGTTTGCACCATCTCTATTACTATTTTAAAAATATTTGTTCCGTTTCTAAAAAAAAATGAACTGGATGTGCAAAAAACCACAAGTCAACTGAGTCACAGTGGTCAACTGGATAATAGAGTTTGTCTACTGACACCAAAAAGAATTAAACAATTAAACTACATTAAATTGTCTCTTCAAAGACTCATTCTGATCCAACTATATCAACAGATGGCCATGTCTGTGTTCACATGCCAATCAATGTGCCGTCAGTGATAATAGGAGAAAAACTGGATCTGTATATAGATGTCTGTATCAAATGTGTGCAAGTGTGTGTGTAGATGATCAGTGCCTTAGTATATCATATAGTGTGACATTAGGTTCAAGATCCCAGGACCTCTGAGGGGAGACAAAGCCTGAAAGCAGGTGTACAGAGACGTCCATCTGTTCAATTGTGAAGAGCGCCTTGCTTCTGTGACCTCCTGTTCCTCTAAGCCACGTCGTACTTGCTGACTGTGTGAACCCCTTATCTCACTTTATTGCAATTCAAGCAGGAAAAAATGTGAATTGCAAATTTTTATAGCATTAGAAACTATACTTTGCTGGAGAAAAACATACAGAGAGATTTTCCCTTTTCTAGTGTGACTATAAATCTGTTCAAACACAAAGATGCCTTTTTCAATACAGGAAATGAAATACCTGCAATAAAGTGACTAATACTCATGGCAAGCAAACAAATAAACTAGTTTACCTAATATATAGCCAAAGCAGCCTCTGGCCAATATCAGACTCCTACAACAGGACTCAATTACTTATGTAATTCAATTTACTTATGCAAGCTCTATAAAGAATGAGTGAAAAAGTTTGTGTTGTTACTCATTCAACTTTCAGAAGATTTTTACTACTAACTTTTACAGACAGGATTCTGTAAATGTCTTTTTCAGTACAGTGACTATATTGTGCTCTGAAAAACTCATCAAGTACAAAATGCTGCTCGATGCGAGAGGAGCCAACAAGACTCCGCCTTTAACATCTTTGAGGTTGTGAACTGATCCAAACAGATATGGAGCAACAAGTTTTGCATTGGTTTTGAAAAAAAGCCTAATTACTATAGAGATGCAGGAAGATCACCAGCCAATGAGCAGATAAAGCACTGATGAGCCATTATCAGTGATGACAATAATCCTCTAAACAGCTACAGAATATCATCTCATTATTTACGATATTTTGGCTTTAACGATCATACAGGGTGCGTTTATACAGATACCCTTAGGTGGTAAAATAATGGCAAAATACCAGCAGTTTTTCAGCCATCAAGGTATTATGAAAAAACTATATACATTCCAAATAAGCCATTCTGTGTCATGGGAAAAAGAGACAATCTACTTTCTGAGAAGCAAGAACAAAATTAGTGGCAACACCACAAATTAAGTTGAATAACACAGCTCTACATACCGTAAAGTCTGTAATATACATTATAAGCCTGCTAAACAATGCTGTGTGGTTTGTGGCTCTATTCTAACCCAAGTGTTTTTCAAAAAGGCAGATACGTTTCATACAACCCATACCACAACCAAATCATTCATTTACATTTGTGAAATAAATATACAGAATATACATATTATACAAGTCATATGTATGCTTGCAGGCCCAATATTTTTGCACTGAAATTATTGTGAATATCAGAAGAGTTCCCCTCTTCCCTTCATTACTCATTCCTCACATTCTGATTCTCTCTCCTATTATTTAGATACTTTTCTATCTGACAGTGACTTGTGTGAAACAGTATATGTCAAGGAAACAGCAAACTAAAGTTCCTCTGACAAAAACAGGGGTGGAGGATTTAGAGAAAGGTACATAGAGGAAATAAACTGACTAACCCTGACCACATAAAACGTGTTAGCAGAAAACCAAATTCTAACTCTGTGCTCTCCTTCAAGCGATCACATGAAAGTGATTAGCAAAAAGGAAACCTAACCCAGCTTTGCGTGTGTCAGTGTGCACGCACTCATGCATGAATTTGTCTGTGTGCACGCATGATTAATCTCTGGCTTTCATTGGAGAACACATGGGGCCCAGGGCTGTTGAAACTCTATATAGCCTGTTGCGCAATGAGGAGGAGAAACTTAAAGCCCCTCTGTTTTCTTCTTCTGTCCCCATTTGCAAATTATTCCCCTAAACTGCCCTCTCGGTCCCTTCACAACACTTCTCCCCGTCTGTGTATTTGTCCTGCATTTTTCAACTTGAAAGTGGCACATCTCCCAGGCCCATGTTTGCAGGAGAAACTCTCCTAAATTAAACTTCAGCAGTTTGGTCTAGTTTCCAAATTTTGTTGAAATTTGGCAGGGATCTTGCTGGTTCGGACCAGCTGGGTATTATGGAGGCTCTTGCACAGTCGGATCACATCTTTAACCCCTTTGCCAAATAGAGTTAGAGTGCTTATGTTCCTGCTGTTTCAAAATGATTGTTTTTTTTTTTTAATGAAGGTTTCAATTTTTCACTTCATTTCTTTTCTACAGTACCTATTACTCCTGGCAGTAATGCTGAAAAACACAAGGTTTCCTTAAGTGACCTTCTTTTAATGAAATTGGCATAACTAGTTTTGAGTGTCACTGACTTATAAAAGTCTCTCATAAGGCACCAACTCCCCTATGATTTTTTAATGATGTTAGCATGACACAAATGGGTAGAATTGCTTATTAATCACTGGCATTAGGCAGAAACTTTCATCCCATGGCCTCATGAATTTTATTGCCTGCTTTGAGTGTCACCAACTCCTTCATAAAATGATCAGATAAGGCACTATTCTCAGTCATAAAAATGCTATGTTTGATATTTCTTCTTGTTTTTGTATAGAAAAGCATTATTAATTGATAACCAACTGTGAATGAACTAGAGAATTGTCCTCTTTGTGCACACTGTACCAATGGTTAAAAGATTATATACGTTAGTTTTATTACCTATCTATAAAAAGACCTAACAGCCAAGGCCCTTTGTGGATACTCTAGGAATAGAGAAGACTTTACATTATTACTTCCTACACAGACTAATCTCTGAGACCTTGAAGGCTTAATAAGCCTAAAAGTGCATTCGCTCTCTGGAATGGGTTACTTCAGAAATTGTGCACAATGCTGTTCAATTGGGAATGATCAGGACCATACTATTTTTTCTTTCATCAGGGACAGGCATATCTCTCTTTTGTCTTTAAACAATGTTGTCCCCTGATCACATAATTATCAGGCTTGCTGTGGCTAATCTTTCTGACTTGGTAAATTTCTCCCCTCCTGTTTGCTCTGTGGATTCTGTCCCACGCTCTCTGCTCACATCTGTTCCTCCGCTTCAACAAAGAGAGTGGGTGATGGTTTCTTTTCCAACCACCCTTCACTCGCAAATGTTTGTAGCCCCCAACCCCAACCCCCACTCAAAAGCTGACTTGTGCTCCCTTTCTCTGCCTCTGTGCTTTTCTGTCTCTCCCACAACAAATCCAACACAACTCAAGGCAAAATTCCCACAAGAGCTGCTGTCATGCAAAAAAAGAAACCAATTAAAAGACAAACGATATATAGAGCTCTTTGATGATTATGATTCTTCTAAACTAAAACCATTCTTAATATCACATTTTTTTCATCAGGTCCCTCTGCTCTACTTATTGTGACAATTCCTCTCATCAGATTTCCTTCCAGAGCAACAGCTGCACAAGTAAAACTTGGTCTAATAGACCAAAAATGTGGCTTGAAGAAAAACAGCTGTTTTATGGTGTCACATTTTTTTCATTAACATGTCAGACCAGGGTTCATCAACTGGTGTTGTGTGGTTTGGATATGGATCCAGCCTAGTAGGCACTATAGCATGCCTAACCAAGTACTTGAAAAAATACTGTAGAAGAGTTGATAAATGCATGGGAGGGAAAAGCTGGACCTGCTTCAGCAAGTTTTCTAAATATGAACCGGTTCAACTTCTGTAGCACATCCTCTGTTGTGGCTTATCTAATCATATATTTACATAAATTATTTAGCTGAAGGCAGCCAGAGATTAGCTACAGGGCTAGACACATTGGGTAAGAAAGAGAAGACTTCATGGATTTTGCATTATTTTCACCCTCTCAGGTCTGTTTTGTAAAACTGACACCACGAGGGGCTTGGAAAAATAAAAAATAAAAGAAGTGTGTGTTCATTCTCCCCAGTCAGATTCAGTCCATGCCGCAAAACAAACGCTTGAAAGTGTCTTATTTATCATCAAAGTTATGATCATAAACTAACGCTAAAGGTTAAGCATTAGGACAGAAGTGTGGTCGTTACTCCGATATTTCAGCATTTTATTTGGTCCTTTGTAAGCAGTATTTTTTAGGTAAATGTTTCATCGCAAATTCCAGTTGAGTATCATGTGACACAGTAAGGGGGGGAAAAATCAACGCAAGTTCATTGTAACTTTCTGTTAACTATAAACTTGGCTGTCACAGCTTACTGGAAAGGGTGTGAACTACAACTCTGCTGAACTGTTGCACCACATGACCGCTCATGACAAAAGCAACCGACGAAAGCAGCGTCTTGCTCAAACCTGCGAGGAGTCTTTCTCATGCCACGACCACTCCAGTCTCTTAAACCTCAACGCGATGAAAACTGTCTTAAAGTGCATCAGGAGAAAAGTAAAGTGTCTCGAAGATTAAAACCCAACACAAGAACACACATTTTCTGGAAACCCCGCATGTTCCGGATTCTCTCATTAGATTAAAAACAAGCCTTCGCTGAGAGATCCCTCATCTTACCTGTGTCCTGCCTGAACTGATGCATGGACTGTAGGTCGATGATGTAGGGCGAGAGGCGGCTGTCGGCTTGGCCTAGCACAACGCTCCCTCCCCGGGATTCGCTCCGGATCACCGCCTCGATGTGATGAGACACAGCCGGGCTGTAGGGCCTCCAGCGTCCGTGCTCGTTCAACCATTCCCACACCACCGCGGCCGAGGCCAGCAACATCGTGTCCCTGAAACACCAGATATCTCGTAAAAACACTCTTCTGACTTCAGGCCACCGCACAAACAGCTCCCGAGACTCATCAGCCAAAGATAAACAGTGTAACGTCGAGCTCACCGAAATCACTGTAACACACTTCGAAATGTAGGCTACCCTGTAGCCTGCGCTATAAAAAATCATGTTAAACACACTACCGCCATGCAAAATGACTGAATTTGTTCACTTACATGTTCTTCGCTTACGGCACGCTAGGGAGAGAAAGAGCAGTATCTGGGTAAAAATCTCCGTCTCATCTTCATGGCGGCAGCTTCGTTTAAATGGTGCCGGGAACAAACGATTAAAACAAGCATCAGGTAAACCGTTCATCCGAGTCATCCGTGTATATCCACATTTACACCGATTCGGCTTCCACGTCCGTCCATCACAGCCGACGAGTCGGTAGCGCAGTGGCTCGTAGCTCGTGAGCGCACTGACATGTAGCTCAGCCCACTGCGCGCGCGGCGCTGCTCCAGCGGAGAGGAACCTCCACCGCCTTCACATTACTCACACAGGAGCATGACATCCACACCGAGTCCAAACATGTCCCCAAACACCAACGGCTCTACACACATCTGCATATGTTAACCGCATTCAGTCTTTCACACACGTAACGCAAGACAAACCGGTTTAGCTGGTCCCGTTGTTGTGTTTTTTCTTCTTCCAGGAACGGAGTCGTTGACATGGGGAGAGCAGGTACTCTCCAAGTGTAGGGGAAGAAACAGCAGACGACTTGGTGCTGTTTAGCCAAAGGCAACTATCACAAATTTGACCTTTTAGAAAAATACAGCATTAGTTTTGGTATTCTATCAGCATGGCACTAAACTATATCAACAGCATTTTCTTCCTATATGAAGGGAAAAACGGTTTTTTTCCCAGCAAGTGGTCATGGCTATGGTTGATCCAGAGCATATCTCATGAATACTGGGTGTGAGGCAGGAATACAGCATGGGATGCCAGTCCAGTGCAGGGCATTATGCCCACATACAGGTCCTTCTCAAAAAATTAGCATATTGTGATAAAGTTCATTCTTTTCCATAATGTAAACATGAAACTTTCATATATTTTAGATTCATTGCACACCAACTGAAATATTTCAGGTCTATTATCTAATCTCACAAAATTAGCATATTATGAAAAGGTTCTCTAAACGAGCTATTAACCTAATCATCTGAATCAACGAATTAA
>JAOTRJ010000043.1:18902381-18912708 GCA_028564905.1 Leptodoras praelongus | reverse complement strand
ATATAGTAGAAAAATTCCTATTAATACAATTTTCAGGATTATCATAAGCATTATCTTTCTACTAATAGTTTAGAATGTGATGCAATGCTGTTCTTGCTGGTAAAAGACAGGTATACTTACAGGTAAAAAAAAAAGGGGGGGGGGTTCTGGAGAAAACTCATTATTGTTCTGGAGAAAACTCATTATTGTTGTGCTTTTTACTGTATGTTTGCTTACACTGTGGTATTTCATCATCTAAACCAACCACCTGGTCATTCCTTTATCAAAGATCAACATGTTGTTAATGTATGTTGAAAAAAGTTCAGCTGCTGCAGAGGAAATATAGGAGAAGGATCCAACCAGAACTGTTGTTTTGCAGTCATCCTTCAAACTGTTGATCTTCAACACGGAAAATGCAATGGACAACAGTATGTATAACCACCAAATACAACACCGACATCAGAGATTATTTTCTGTGCAGACACTATTATAGAGATAAGTCTGCAATCAAAATAGAGGGTTTATGTGAAGAAAGAGTGTTTTTTTTATATTATATTAAGTGTGCTAACTACTGACAATTTGAATAGGGTTTGAGGATCCAAAGACATGTGATACCAAAAGAGGGCGCTGTTGCCTTGACATTTTAGATGGACCTTCTGCAACCATCTATTAGTGCACAGTTATAAATATAGAAAGGTAATGATTTATATAAAATTAGTTACTGATCCCTTTCATAAACATTTTTTGTGTTATAATTCATAGCGTTCAAAGCAGCATTTTCCCGAACCCAGTATATGATTTCATTTCGGTGCACCTAAGCTTTTACCAAGTTAAGATTCTTGTTCAGACTTTTAAACTTAAACGTGACTGGTTTAGTCACGTTACTAAACTCTCTTGGTTTAATAAGCTCTCTTGGTGATAAACAGCCGGTAACAGTTGCTCTGATTATTTGGCCCTGATAAACATATTGCCTATAGTGTGGGTTATCAAAGCATCAAATCCACTCATTTATTTAGATAACATGATTAATTAATTCAATTAATAAATTAAAGATTATCCCTCTTTGTGAAAAGAGCCAGCTGCAACATTAGTACCGACTCAAGATATATAAGACTCGTGGACATAATTTGTGTAAAAATGTATTTGTAAATATAATTTATAATCATTTAGGAAAACTACATAACAGTCTGTGTATTGCATCAATACAGCCCTTTCACAACTGAGGTGTCAAGTTACTTACATACATACATATACAGCCTATATACACATATTAACGCAAAATGTGATCATTAATATGAAATGTGTTCATTTGATTTATTTCAATTTGCACATATCCCCAAACCGGAAGCTGTTAAACAATGAATGCTGATGATATGACCATCGAATGGTAGTTAGTTAAGATAAAAAAAAAAAAAACATATCACAATTTCATTATATTCACAAGACCACATAGTCTAATTCGAACAGCCCTGTACCCAGATTGTTGGCACTCGTTAAAGATGTAGCTGGTGCTCTCCCAACTCCTAAATCCCAATTAAATCCCTGATCACAAATAACTATACAGGCACATCTCTTGTTATAGCAATATAAACATCATTACATTCTCAAAGCCTATCCATAGCCCTTGCTTTGTTTTATTTCTCTTTCCCACTTACATTAAATAAAAGGGCTGATTGCTTACCATAAAGTTAACATAATGCTGCAGTCACTGAATTGATACTTGGCTCTAATAACCTTCTTGTCCTAGTTGCTTGCGCCTACCGTAATAACAGATTTCAGTGCACCATATCCGTGGTCAGTAAATTTACTCAGTTATACCCTTCTGTCGGAACCCTCTCGCCGCCGCTGAATAATCAGAAATGACAGCCTACTCTCAGTAGTAAGATGCTCCATGTGCGAATAGAGTGGTAATGAAAACACACACTCCCCATATACGGCTCGAGCGCCGTGGCTTCACATCAGGACTGTCACCATATTAGGACAGCCGTGCAGACTTCCAACAGGGAGTCCCGTTCGCTTACCGCCCAAGAACCTAATATGGCCAAAGATTGGGAAAAAATCCAATTGAGCACATGGACCATGTTCAGTGGGCGGGAAACGAAGGTGAAAAAGGTATAAAAGTTTGCCAAGGCCAGTAGTCACCCTGTAGCTGGAACCAGCAGAGGTTTCATTCTGCACTGAGCTTCATCTGAGAAGGGCACCACCAAAGGTAAGGAGATCTAACCAAACCACACCATAGCCTTCGAGTAACAAGAACCAACAGGAAAATAGTGTTTTCCTTTTTTTTCCGTTTACAGTAAAATTACCTGATGTTAGTTTCTTAAGGTGATGCACAGTAAAATGTTTAAAGTGTTCATATGTCAGACTAGTGGATTTTGCTGTGCACGTGGTCCAACGAAAAACAAATAATAATCGCTATCATAATCATAATATCATATAAGCAGGGCCATATCAATTGTTGTGATATGCAAACATTACTAACCACAATTCTATATTTGAAATGCATAGTTTTGGTCATTTAACAAAAGTCAAAAGAATTCGACAGCAGTTTATTCATAGAGCACACTGTGATGTATTTCTTAACGCAGTGTGAAAATGTATACAAAAACGTAAAACGAACCTATTTTCAATGCAGATTAAACAAATCTGATTAACGACATTATTACAATTTTATAAACCTAACTTCATTAGTGTGAGAGAATTCAGTGTATAATTACAATGTATAATTATAATTTCACCTATTTTCTTCTGTGCTGCACGTGCTACAAACCATACACTCAGTGATATGTGAATATGTGTACACACAGAACCTGCCAAGATGTGTGATGAAGATGAGACTACCGCCTTGGTGTGCGACAACGGCTCAGGCCTGGTAAAGGCTGGCTTTGCCGGTGATGACGCTCCCAGGGCTGTGTTCCCTTCTATCGTTGGTCGCCCCCGTCATCAGGTATAGCTTTATAAATTATACTGTAATTCTTCATAGAGTATTTTTTAAATAAATAAGTATTATCAATGGTAAATAAATACTTTAATATATCTCTCCTTTCCCTTAGGGTGTCATGGTGGGTATGGGTCAGAAGGACTCCTACGTAGGTGATGAAGCTCAGAGCAAGAGGGGTATCCTCACTCTGAAGTATCCCATTGAGCATGGCATCATTACCAACTGGGACGATATGGAGAAGATCTGGCACCACACCTTCTACAATGAGCTCCGTGTTGCCCCTGAGGAGCACCCCACCCTGCTCACTGAGGCTCCCCTGAACCCCAAGGCTAACCGTGAGAAGATGACCCAGATCATGTTTGAGACCTTCAACGTCCCAGCCATGTATGTGGCCATCCAGGCTGTGCTGTCTCTGTACGCTTCTGGCCGTACCACTGGTGAGAAGTGCATATACACAAACTTTTACGTTTTCAGTCCTACATACCACCAACCAATTATTATTATGACATTTGATTATTATTATGACACACAGAAAGGCACTAACTTGACTCTCCTTGCTGTGGTTCAGGTATTGTGCTGGATTCTGGTGATGGTGTCACCCATAATGTCCCCATCTATGAGGGTTATGCTCTGCCCCACGCCATCATGCGTCTGGATCTGGCTGGTCGCGATCTTACTGACTACCTCATGAAGATCCTGACTGAGCGTGGCTACTCTTTCGTCACAACCGGTAAATATTATCTTTCTTTCTTGGTGGTTTTGTCTTTAACAGGTTGATCTTAAACTTTACATTTAAATAGCATTTTGACTCACACAATTCTCCATTACAGCTGAGCGTGAGATTGTGCGTGACATCAAGGAGAAGCTGTGCTATGTTGCTCTGGACTTTGAGAATGAGATGGCCACCGCTGCTTCCTCCTCCTCCCTGGAGAAGAGCTACGAGTTGCCTGATGGTCAGGTTATCACCATTGGTAATGAGCGTTTCCGTTGCCCAGAGACCCTCTTCCAGCCTTCTTTCATTGGTGAGTAACAGCCTCTCTATGTCTACATACGTCATCCTCTCTTGACAACATATCTATGTATATATCTACAAACTGTATGTCATTCTCTTATATTGATCAGCATCTTTTTCTGAAAAGGTATGGAGTCTGCTGGCATCCATGAGACTGCCTACAACAGCATCATGAAGTGTGACATTGACATCAGGAAGGACCTGTATGCCAACAACGTCTTGTCTGGTGGTACCACCATGTACCCTGGTATTGCTGACCGTATGCAGAAGGAGATCACTGCTCTGGCCCCCAGCACAATGAAGATCAAGGTAATGCAGTAGTGTATTTTCTCACATATATCTTCATTTCCCACCTATGAGGACTTTCCCATTTCTGAAATATATTCCTCTGTTTCATTCCAGATCATTGCCCCACCTGAGCGTAAGTACTCTGTATGGATCGGTGGCTCCATCTTGGCTTCCCTGTCCACCTTCCAGCAGATGTGGATCACCAAGCAGGAATACGATGAGGCTGGACCCAGCATTGTCCACCGCAAGTGCTTCTAAATCCACCATTGTTGTTATCATCTGTGTCTACTCGCCATAAACAGAGCAGCAGTGGAGCACTCCATTGGCAAGGGACAGATTTATTTCAAATTTATTTTGTAACCCTGTGTTACACAATGAATATACTTCAGTGAGGATTATGCAACATCAAGAAGATTGCTATGACATGCTATGTCATACAGCATAATGTGAAATGTACATACATTTTAATTTATTAAAGTCCATTATTTGGTATCATTTTGGTTTGGGGCATTTTGTGTCTATGGTTATTATTCTCTTCGCAAAACACAGGCCTTTGTTGTGATTTGTCCTTTGACTAATTCCCATTCAAATCATAGTTACAGCACACATTCTGCTACTTCAGGGAAATGAAACTCAGTATAGATATTTATTACCTAATAATTCATAACTGTAGCCACAAATTAGCCTTCCAGCACCTCTTCTCAGTTACTCTTACCATGAAATTAGTCCAAGAAAGCATTAAGAGTGGTCACTAAGGTCGTTTCTATTTTAACACAGTCTACCATGTGAATGTACTTGAGGTGAGTGAAAGCTGACACACCAGTTATCTTAACTATGTCTGGCTTGTTTTCTTCTTTGAGCCATAGCTCAAATTTGACCCTTGTCAGTAATTTATAGTCTTCATAGTAGGCCTATAAGAATATGAGACATGTTTAAATTTATTCCTAAGGCTCAGAGAGTTTAAACTTGTCAGTCAACTGGAGTGTCTTTCTTTCTTTTTCTTTCTTTCAGTAAATAGTGTTACTATGCCCATAACTAATTTAACTGAATTTAGATGATAACAACTGACCTGCCAAACATTAATTTCTGTGTTTGCAATCAGCTGAGATTCTAGCACTTCTCAGCTGTTTGGGCCAGACCATCTAGCTCAGACTTGTTTCAATTTAATTCAATTCTATTTGCTTGGTGCTTGCAACAGTAAAATTTTTTACAAAAACGCTTTACAGAAATGTCACTCACAGTGACAACATGAGGAACCTTGAGAGGAACCAGACTCCAAATTAAACCCATTGTCTTCTGGGTGACAGCTAAAAGTGGGACTGTAAAATGTATCATTACTTTTCTTAAATTGTACAGTATTTATGACATTTGGCACACACTCTTATCCAGAGTGACTTACATTGATGTAATTTATGCAGCTGAGCAGTTGAAGGTTAAGGGTCTTGCTCAAGGGCCCAATGGTGGCAGCTGGCTGGTGCTGGGATCTGAACTCATGACCTTCCAATCAGTAGGCCAACATCTTAACCACTGAGCTACCCCTGCCCCACAGAGTACAGTATAAACGCAAACTCAAATTATGTGTTCAGTAAAGTAGTATAATTTATGGTCTTTCAGATTCGTTATTTAAGAGGGGCACTGCATGCCTCAGACCATCCCTAGAAACACAAATGTCAGATGAAATGGCAAAACAAACTAATCTGAAAAGTGGACTTTCTGTGGAAAAATTAAGTGGAAAAAAAGTGGAAAAATTACTGCTTGGTCTGATCAGCTACCAGATTCAAGGTCACAGGTTACATTTACAGTATTTGGCAGACAACCTTATCCAGAGTGACTTACATTTATTGCATTTATACACCATAGAAGACGAGGATTAAGGGCCTTGCTCAAGCGCCCAACAGTGGCAGTTTGGTGGTGCTGGAACTTGAAGTCATGACCTTCTAATCAGTAGTCCAGTGTCTTAACCACTGAGCTACCAGGCTGCACTTGGTAAAGTGGTAGGCCATCTTTTTTGTTGTTTATTACAGTTTCCTTATTACTTGAATAAATCAACCAAGAAATGTTTTGAGTAAGAAAGATTTGCGAATTACAGTACAGTTTTATTTTCAAAGGCAGTCCACTTGTTTGACAAGTTCAGGCTGTGTTTTGACTGTAGACAGCTGGTCAGACCAAGAGGGATTTTTCAGCAGGGATATTTAGTTCATTGCCATCTGTCTTGAAATTAAGTGACACTTTGATTTTGTTTCTTTTATTGCTCTTTCAGTTATGTATTACGCGGTAATTTTTCTGTAGAAGACAGCGTGACTGTCCTGCTTGAATCGACACTCGAGTCTATTCCCCACCTGTTGCTCTCTCCAGCCTCGGGCTTTAAGCAGTGGGCGGAGCTCGGAGCAGATCAGGAGCACAACAACAGAAGGGTCGCGTTATCGAGACCACCTGCCGCCTTTCGCTTGGTGTGCAACCTGAAACCGTAAGTAAAAGCCGAGACCCTCTTCAGTACTCAGATTTGGATCGAACTGACATGACACAATGGCGGGATTTTATCCATCAGCGTTTCTTTAAAAATATCATGGCGGATGGTTGTTGACTTGTAAAAAAAACAACATAGTTCAGATCGGCATCATATCAGCTGTAGGCTACTGATAATAAAGTGAACACGGGTTTAAAAATATAACGCATATACGCAATGTGCATAATGTAAACATGGCTGTGGACCTTATTTAGACTGCTGTGTATGTATGAAACCTCGGGCTGTGGTGTACACAAGGAACGATATGTATGGCTCAGTGTACAAACAGACACAATTATTGATAGCATCATAAATGACAGGATTATCCCGTTATTGCACCGCGTTTATGTGTGAACAGGGTGAAATCCTCGCTTTTAATCGACACAATGTAGTTTTAAGAGGAGGATTATGCTGTATGAAGGAGGGGTGTGACAGCGCGCTGTCACGAGCAGCTGGTCTGCGATTGGCTTCCTCTCAGGCACGGCCTGTTCCGCGGTGCGTGTTTTGATTTAAATGTCGGGCGCGAGAGGAAGACCTTCTTGTGCTGTTGAAATGATTATAAAGTCGGATTTTTCGACCTAACCATTATTCACGAACCTCTAAGAGCTTCGGAGCCCTTAATAACCGAGTTCTATTCTAATCCGTAAAAGGTATAAGTATCATTTCTCCTGACAGAAGAGGAAAGGGCGGGTCCAGGGTTGATGGTTAGTAAGTTGTACTAGTTTTTTTGGCACTAACTATTTGGTCCACACCGGCTTACCTTATCCTTTGCAAGAGTTTCAAAGATACCAAAGTACAGCATGCTAGCTAACTAACAGACATTAGTAGGCTTGTTGCATGTAAAGACATTGTATTTACAGCTTTGCGAGTAGGAAATACTTTTGGGAAGCATGTGAAGGCTGCACAAGTGCAGGCTATAGCAAGTCATGAAGGTACATAAGTGAATACGTGTCTGCTTTTCCATGTGATGTTGGTGGCATGGTGGCTGTGTGCCTAGCACCATTGTTTCACAGCAAGAAGTTTCCTGGGTTTGATCCCAGGTGGGAGCTGTGTGGGTCCTTCCTGTGTGGAGTCTGCATCTTCTCCCTCTGTCTGCATGGGTTTACTCTGGGTACTCTGGTTTCCTCCCATAGTCCAAGGACATGCAAGTTAAATGAATTGGACGTACAAAATTGCCCCATGACTGTGCTTGAAAGTTGATCATGTGCGCTGATGAAAAACTTGTGTATCGATGAAACGTTGTGCTTGTCATGAATAGCCATTGATGATGCTGAAATGAGGTTAAAAAAACAAAAAACTTAACAAACAACCATGTGATGGGCTACACTGTCCTAGGTGAAAGTAATTTCTCTTCTCTTTAGCAGGAACATGGTGACCAAACGGCTTAGATCAGAATATATGAAGAAATTTAAGGACCCGAAATGGGAAACATATGCAAAGTGTTATGAGGATTTGGTGATCTACAGACTATCGAGGCGAACCTTGGAGCAAACACACAACCCGTGGTTTTGGGATGAAAATGTAAGTGACACGGAGTCCAGCGGCAGGTTTACACCTCAGGAACTAACTAAAGATTATAGGGTGCAGAAGGAGGAGGAAAAGGCATCAGCAGCAAAGGAGACAGCAGTGCACGAAGAGCATGGAGCAGAAGGGGCGAGGGAACCTGATATGAGCCAGATTAGAGGTAGGACAATATGTTTAAACACTGACAGTACCTTTTAAAGGCCAGTTAGTTACTGGTGTACATAATATTTCTCGCAATACTGTGCCCTCAGGATCATGATGCTTCATCAACACAACCCCGGTGCTCTGTAGATAGGCCTTATGTGTAAATAGTATGATAAGGGTAAAGCAAGAGTAATGTGGGTGCAAAGCTATAGTTTTAGTTGAACAATAAATTCACTGGACTGGAAAATTTTAGAATACTAAACTGAACTAAGCATGCACAAACTTTCCGATCCAATTGTTGATAGCAAAACCTCAGAATCTTGATGGAGGTGTGCTTTAAGAAATGTTAAATCTAGTGTCTACATGAATGATCTATGGTATCAGGCAGCATAACATATTAATAGCATAAAATGATAATAGAGGGAATTAGAAAAGATGCCAGCTTTCATTAGATATTTATCCACATGTACAGATTATTAGGCAGGTCCCAATGAAGTTTAGGTTACTACTGGTATATAATTAATGTACGGTATTAAACAACCTACCTTACAATACACCAGTGGGAGAAAAGTCTGCCTTCAATAGTTTAGTTGCGTTTTTCTCTTCAAAAGGCAAAAGCTTAACTAACTACTTTTCTTTTAACAGAAGAAGTAACAGAAGATGTCAAACCTCAGGAAAAGGAGGAAGAGAAAGGCATAGCACTCACCACTGTTGCCCCTGTCATCCCACCAGAAAAGTATTCCTATGTTCAAAGCAATACAAAAAGCAAACCAACAAGCCAACGCAAGCCAACCCGAACTAAAGCCAAGCATCCCATCAGCAAGGACATTGACAAAGAAAGCAGACATCCTTTTGCTATGTATGGCTCAGGAGAGAAACAGGCAGATATGGCCTCAAAAAGAACACACAATGTTGGTCCAACTGCATCAACCAAGGAGGTGAGCTGCTCCTCAGCTGCATAATGTTATTTCTGTAAGCAAACAAACTGGGTAAAACATAAGATTACAGTAGATTGTTAATACTTTATGTACTTGTGAAAAATAGTTTTTTTCTGTTGACAACTGGGATTAAGCAGTTCTTTCTGGAAAAGGCTGTGTTTTCAGGTGTGTACATAAAAGAAAACTTTAGGTTAACAGACAGTATGTGAACTATTTCAATGGTAAACTGTTTTACAAGGCTTGATTCAGGTTTGCTCATGAGACGCATTTCCTCCTTCCTAAGATCCATGAGTCAGCACTACGAGCAAAAGCCAGACGAGAGGTTGAGAAGCAGATGAAGAGAATGGACAAGCGAAGAGCAAAATCAGCTGACTTGGAAAAGTTGAACAAAAGCAAGCTCATCCCTGATTATAACCCCTGGATGACTGAGTACATGCGCTGCTTCTCTGCGAGGTCACAGTAAATCTCTAAAACTGTCAGCAACATTCCTTCCTGTCACAGGTAGAGATGTGAATTCAGCTTGTCTGTCTTCCTAAATGGACTGTATTGTGCAAAAATCAAATGGCAAAATGATATTTTGTCTGGGCTATTTATTTGATCTTACTTGGCCTATTTGCCACACCTGTTGACTGGTATTAGTTATCAGATTTCTAACAGATATCAGGGACCAGTAAAGTAATGGCATTTTAAAGCTACCGTTATGCACCACAGAATCCTCTCTGAGTATGCCAGTGGGACACTCCATGAAAACTGCAGCCATTGCATCCATGTTGCACTCATTTCATGACATTTCATGCAGGGTACAGTGAAGTCACCTAATCAATATCTATTGCATCTACAGGGGTTAGACAATGAAACTGAAACACCTGTCATTTTAGACCACAATAATTTATTAGTATGGTGTGTGATGTGGTGTGGCAATACAGCGTCAATTCGTCTTGGGAATGACATATACAAGTCCTGCACAGTGGTCAGAGGGATTTTAAGCCATTCTT
>JAOTRJ010000043.1:18870617-18888991 GCA_028564905.1 Leptodoras praelongus | reverse complement strand
TACTAGTGCAAATTGTGCGAATGAACAGATGTGCAAAATACAATTGAAATTGTGCAAATGAACAGATGTGCAGAATATTACTAAAATTGTGCAAATTAACAGATGTGAACAGATGTTTGTGCAAATGAACAGATGTGAACAGATGTTTTTTTTTAACAGAGTGCTGAATGATGTGATAACGTCCTTAGTACATATCACTGTTTAGTTATTGTTTAGCAGTAGTTAAGTAGTTCCTCTCCCTTCTGCCTTCTGCCCCCCTGGAAAGTGTTGAAGAGCCTGATGGCTCTGGGGACAAATGATCTCCTAAGTCTATCAGTAGACAATTACAATTACAATACTACAATTACATTGTAGTATTTATACAACAGTCAGTTCCAGTCCACTTATCCAGTCCACAAAGTGCCTATATTTCCTATAACCACACGGGGACGTTTCACTGTGTTTCTACACTCGTCTGTATTTGCCACATAAAATTTCACTTTCTAGTTCACAATGGTTATACTATATAACTCTATATATCAATGTTAAGGATATTATCAGCAATCACGGTAAAAACTGCTTTTCAAGAATATAACTTTCATAAAATAATGAGTGTGGCTGGGATCTTTGGGATCTGATTCCACTAACGGCGCAAAAATAATCAGCACCAGAATTTTGTCCTGTTAATCACAGACAATGACTTTCCATCATTAGATTACAAACATAAACCTATCTAGTAACAACTAATTATTAATCGAGGTACTTTTTTTTCTAGAAACCACACGATGCTAAAAGTACTGAGCACACTCCAGGATACTGCATTTTACGAGGACGGAAAAAGGTATTCTGTCAGAAGTGGGATTCGAACCCACGCCTCCAGGGGAGACTGCGACCTGAACGCAGCGCCTTAGACCGCTCGGCCATCCTGACATACTGCACACAGCCACTAAAACGGAATAAGATGATAAGAGTCTACAGTCACCTAACTAGTGTAAATAATTAACTAACGTGGTTAATATGTAGACTAGCATGAACTTCAACACCAAGACACTGCATGCACTGAATCAGCTCAATAATGTTAACCATTTGCGACAAGTTACGTCAAGTCACGTTAATGTATGGCTTTTGGAAATAAGTACTTGAGTCCTGATTTACTTACTTAGAAATAAATCACATCACGCATTCAGAAGCACTTCGCAGCATCCTTATTTATTTATTTATTTATTTGCTTACTTTCTCTCATCTCCACGACCCTGAAGCACGCACGAGGTTTGACACGTTTGGGTTCGACTCCTTTTCCTGTTCCAGGTGCAGCTAAACGTGCGGCGATAAAGAGAAGCGTTAGACATTTTCAGCTGCCTAATTTTAGTGTATTTCTGAATTAAATTGAACCATTTACATTACATTTATGGCATTTGGCAGACACCCTTATCCAGAGTGACTTACATTTATCTCATTTATACAACTGAGCAGTTGAGGGTTAAGGGCCTTGCTCAGGGGCCCAACAGTGGCAGCTTGGTGGCCCCAACCTTCTAGTCAGTAACCCAACACCTTAACCACTGAGCCACCCCTGCCCACTCTTCAGCTCTCCTACTGACGGGTCCAGACAGCCAGCATAACGTGTTGACTTATTTTTTTTTTCTTAACATAAATAAATAACTGCCCACGAGAATTTGACATATTTTATCAATTCAACGTACACATGAAAATGAATACAATCACTATATAATCAGACCGAACTATGGCAGTCCTGTAAGGAGCCCACAAGGGGTCACCTAAGACTGTTTGCCACGGTTTAGTAATCCATACTCGAAGGTTTTCATGACCAATTTTTTTTAAAAATCTATCTATCTATCTATCTATGCACTGTGTAGGATTTAGAGGAATCTAGTAGCAAAATATATACACAAACCCCATTTCCAGAAAAAATGGGAAGTTAGGTTACATCAGTAAAAAAAAAACCTTGAGTGTAGGGTAGAATATTTTTTTAATATAATGTTTTTATATTTACAAACCCCATTTCCAGAAAAGTTAGGACACTTTCTAAAAATGCAATAACAACTGAAATCTGTAATTTGCACTGCATGTTTACCACTGGGTTACATCGCCTTTTCTTTTAATTATACTTTTTAATCATTTGGGAATTCAAGATACTAATTGTTGCAGTTTTGCAAGTTTTGCAAGCCTTGAGCTGGTCAACTGTTGTCCGATTCTCCTCTTCATGATGCGCTGTTCATTTTCAATAGGAGACAGAGTCAAGTCATGCTGTTGTAACTCATGCAGAACGAGGCCTGGCATTGTGCTGCTGAAATCGACACGTGGTTCCTGGGAAAAGACATCTAGCATATGTGTGTCCAAAGTACCAATATAAGCCTCCGCTTATATTGCAGAAGCTTCACACTGATGCTGGTTTTTGCACTTTTCAGTAGTAATAGTTTGGGTGGTCTTTTTCGTCTTTGGCACGTAGAATCCAATGTCCGTTTTTCGCCAAAAACAAGCTGAAACCTGGACTCGTCTGACCACAGAACACGTTTCCAATGTTTTTCAGTCCAGAGAATTCACAGGCATTCCTGTGCAAAATTAATATATAGATTTCTCTTTGCATAATACAGTTTCAGGTTGCATTTCTTGATGCAGCAGCAGATTGTGTTAAGTGGCAATGATTTTCCAAAGTACTCTTGAGCCCATGTGGCTTTGTCCATCATGGTAACATGATGGTTTTTTAAACAATACCGCCTGAGGTCACACAAATTCAGCAGCATTTTCTGCCTTTGACATTTACACTCTGATATTTCCCCTGAATCCATTTTATGACACTATGAACTGTAGATGGTGAAAGACTTTGGAATCTTCCTCTTAGAAACACTGTCTTTGAACTGAATGACAATTCTGTCATGAAATTTGTCAAAAGTGATGAACAATGTCCTATCCTTGCTTGCAAAGACTGAGCCTTTGGTGGATGCCCCTTTCACACTCAATCTTGATGACCTGACCTGTTACCAGTTAAACTGCAAATTGAGGAACCATCCAAAAAAGAGTTACTTGTATAACCATTTCAGTCTTTTGCCTCTGTCCCAACACACACACACACACACACACAGTAATGGAAAGTGGTGTCCTGGTCTGATCATGTTTTATTTTGCATCATGTGGATAGTTGTGTATGTGTGTCATATACTTGGGGAGAAGCAGTGTGATGCACTAGGCAATGTTCTGTTGGCAAACCTGGCATTCATGTGTTTGCTACTTTGACATGTCACACCTACCTATGCAGACTAAGTATACCCCTTAATGGCAATGGTATTCTCTAATGGCAGTGGGCTCTTTCAGCAAGATGATGCACTTTGCTAAGCTGCAAAAAAATGCTCAGGAGTGGTTTGAAGAACATGAATTTGAAAGGGTTCAAGGTGTTAACTTGGCTTCCAAATTCTCCAAATCTCAATCCAATTGAGCATCAGTGGAATGTGCTGGACAAATAAGTCATATATTTGCAGGCCCCAGGTCACAACTCACAGTAGTTAAAGGATCTGCTAATGTCTTGGTGACAAATACCACAGAACACCTTCAGAGGTCTTTTGGAGTCCATGTCTTGTTGGGTCAGAGCTGTTTTGGTGGCACATGGGGGAATTACACAATATTAGGCAGGTAGTCATAAGTATACGGACACCCGAGCAATCACGCCCATATGTGAAAATTCCATTATAGATTTAGTCTTTGTTTTGCTATTATAATAATACATATGCTTCTTGGAAGGCTTTCCACTACATTTTTGAGTATGGCTCTGGGGATTTGCTCATTCAGCCGCAAGAGGATTAATGAGGTCAGGCACTGATGTTGATCGAGTAGGCCTGGTGTGCAGTCACCATTCCAGTTCATTTAAAAGTAGTACAGTGGAATTGAGGTCAGGGCTGTGCTCAGGCTTTCCAGGGTCTTCCACACCAACCTTTGCAAATCATCTATATGGACCTTGCTTTATGCACATAAGAATTATCATGCTGGATCATGTTTGGTTCCTTATTTCCCATAGAGGAAATCTGCTACATAATTCTACAGCATTCAAAGACATTCTAATACATACAAAGACAATTGTATGCTTCGGACCTTGTGGCAAGAGTTCGAGGAAAGCCCAGATTTATGTGTAAAGGTGTGCACAGACTTTTAGTCATACTGTGCATTATGCTATGTTGTTTTGTTTTAATGGTGCAGCATATGAATAGTTGTCATGGGGCCATTCATCAGTTGTTAGCATTCCATATACAGTGGTTTGAACAGTTTCTATATATCCTCTCCTTTGTCTTACATTTCCTGTTTTGTTTAATCTTTCCTGACTGGAAATGTGAGAAATGTTGAAAAATCCCTGAGTATTGGTTCAATGAGATCCAAGCTAAAACTTTGTGCTTCATCTCAAAAGTTCTTAATAGTCAGTATGTACTATCTACAGTACATATCAGTATGTATGTGTTGGTTATCTGCATTGGGGCTGGCCTGAAACACGAACCTGAAAACTGAAAGAGCTAGACCATAAAATGGTGACCATAAAATGGTGCCTTCAGTGCTGAGACAGTATCAGCTGATTTCTCTTATTTTCTGAAAATTTAGATCAAAATTATGTGTACCTTATAAAATTATGTGTACCTAGTGCAGTGGTGTCCTCAGACCATTTAATTAAGGAAAAGGTATGTATCCAGGTATGTGTCAAACCTTTCAGTGCCAATGTATCCATTCTTGCACCGAATTCTACTGAGCTGAATTGGAATGTAGCAACTGTTTATTACTGTTAAGGTGACTGTTTATTATTCCATCTAACAGTACTTTGTATATTGTTCCCCACTGTTCCTTAGATAATAATAATAATAATCATAATAATAATAATAATAATAATAATAAAAATAATAATGGTGTTGGGTAAAAGTTAGAATTTAATTGAACAGGAAAACTAGTTTCTAACTGTTCACCTAACAGTGAACTCTTCGAATTTGACTTTGAACAGTGAATTGAATTCATTTCACCTTATAAATCTCTCTTGCTCATGAAATGGGTTATGAATATTTTTCTCTCTTTTTTACTTATAACCTGATTGCTTTGTTGGTATGGGCCAGTTAATGCTACACCAAATAGCTGCAATGCACATCAGAGTATATTTATCTATATAAAAAAAAACCCTGTTTACTCTGTCTTTTTGAACCTGCTGTGTGAACCCTGGGGGATTAGGCCTCACCAGGGATCTTCACTATCACTGCAGTACAATGGTAACCAGGAAGCAGGGAAGTTAACCGTCCTTGAAATCTAAAAATGTCATCATATTCTCCAAGGCAGGATGTTGTTCTGAAATGTGGGAGTCATTTTTTTTATTATTTCAGTTGAAACCAGTGACCAGAAGTGCTTGCATCTGTTCCAGGTTAAGACTATTGGGGTAGAAAACACCCAACTGGACAAAAAAACATATCAGACACTGTCATGATAAGAGGTGAAATGCTATTGTCCAAATTGTCCTATTTTCAGTGCCCTATTTATACAGTGACATACTTTCAGCCTAATTTGGACAATAATATACATACAGCATGTGAAGTTAATTTGAATGTTATAATGTAGATAAGATATTTTGCACAACTGTCTTGAATTAATAAGTGTCCTTTTAGAAGGTGTTTTGAATTTGAGATCTTAGTGCACGTCATAAAATAACTTCTTATGCAAGTAACAGGAGAATAACACCCAGCCTTTCCACTGTGCTGTTAGACTCTAAACAACATGTGGTTTGTTAGTTTAAAGAGGCCTTGGTAGGCTGTACATTAACAGTGCAGGCTTTCACTGGGCTGGCCTTGTGCTGACAGTATTAGTGTCACAGTTTCGTACTCCTTTCCATAGCCAACAGGCCTCTTTAGAGCTGTTTATCCTATAGACAGCTTCCTCTGTGCTGGCCCAGGTTGAGTGGAAGCTTAACTCACAGACCTACGGACAAACATTAACAGCAAACACTCTGAATACTGTCCTTGTGCTGAAGCCAGGAAAGGCTGGAGCTAAGAGCTGAGAAATAGTTCTGAAGGGGAAGGAGAGCAGTGTACAGTGTGTTGTACAAAATATTGTACAGTAAACACATAGAATCCATAGTCTGTGTGTGTGTGTTGCAGTTATACTCTTGAAAGATTCAGAACCTAAATTATATTAATTCATTTGGTCACTACTTCCAGAAAGTATATAATTTCAAGTTGATATAAACACAATTTCAGTTAACATGTTCCTCTCAAAAACATGGAATCAGGTGAATTAGAGATACTAATTGCCAGGTGTGTGTGTTGAATGTGTCTGCCCTGTGATGGACTGGCAGTCTATCCAGGGTGTTTCCCTGCTTTCTGTACAATGAGTTCTGGGATAGGTTTCAGCACCCCCAGCACCCCTTCACCCCCTACCTGCGACCCAGTAGTAGGATATAGCGCCTTAGATAAAGAGTGAAAATGTCTCACTTTCCTTGTATAATCACTCTATGACAAGTGTCAGGCAAGATAGACTAATGTGTTTCTCTCAATCACATACATTTCATGCAAAATCATCAACTGAGTTCTGACTCATGGTTTGTGGATTCTAAATATAAATATACTGTATTTTATTATAATTTAACTTAAAGCCAGTCAGTGTAAGCCACAGACTTTCAATGGCAGGCTCAGGCTGACACGTTTCTTGTCATAAAGCTGAAAGGCCAAAGATCACAGATTCACACACACACATATGCACACACTACATATACACGTAGTGGATAACCTTCATATGGTAGGTGATGGATGGGCCTGGATGGCTGAAATTGTAAATACACTTCAGAAATTATTACATTTTAATAACTTTTGCCTATTACTATTTAAAAAATTGTAAACACATAATGAGGATTAGATAATTGTTTATTGACATATTCATATCTCTACACTTATAGTTTGACTGGCAAAGTGAGCAAAACATCAGTGTGGCTCAAATGCTGTAGGTCTACATTTTAATGTTATTTGTGCCTCTGTTAAGTTATAGTCATTAAATGTTGTGTGTATGTTATGAGTCAGACCTCACAAACTCTGACAGCCTACACTGACTCTACAATAAAAAAATTGCTTTAATAACAAAGAGAAATGCTGAGTATGTGTGTGTATGTAAAGCGTAAAGCTGAAAGCCTTCTTTGAGGCAGTGTCGCCTCCACAGTACTTCATGGTACACAGAGTTCACCATTGTTCCCAGCCCATCACTATTGGAAACAGACAGCCGGGAAGGCAGTGGACAGAGCAACAGGAGTGAGCGAGGGAGAGTTGAAGAGGGGAGAACAGAGGGGGTGGGACTTGGCTCTTTTTGATCACTCCAGTGTTCACTAAACACACAAAAGGAGAGGCACAATCATTCTGCATGTCTGCTGTGGGTCACTGTGATTATTCAGAGGCCCTATGAGAACACTAACACTACTAATCATCAAACACTCACCTCTGAAGACATGCAGCACTCACCCCTAACACTGAGTGGACCCTAGGCATCCTGGTAAATCCATCTATTTTTACATAAATTTGTCAAAATGGGGGGCAACATTCAAACCAGTCAAACGCTGGGCATGCTGTTTATTTCTTAAAGTGATTTGTTTCAGAGCTTGTTAATTAAAACATAAAGACCATATATGTCTAAGAGTAGGCATACAATTTCTCTCTATATATAATCAAACAATCATTAATCCATTGGGAACAAACATCCTGGCTGTAAATATTCTGTGGGTTAGACCTTCTTAATCTGAGACTCCACCTTACCTCACAGTTTTTCTTTTTTGTGCTTCTTTCAAACGAGGAGGTTCTTCTAGCTGCTCTTGTGTCATTTCAGAAAAAAAAAAACATCACGATAAAGGGACTCTGTGACAATATGTCCAAGCTGAATACAAATCTTTGTGGTATTCTAGTGGCTGTGAATTGAATGCTAATGAGGTGAGTGCAGCTGTCACAGGGCAGCTTAGCAAGTCAATTCAGTCATCAGCGATGACCCCACTGTGGCTTCACTGGGACCTTTTACTGATGGCAACCCAAAAAAAGAGCAGAAAAAAGAGTTCTGCAAGAAAAGACACTTTCATCTAAACCAGCACACTGCTGGCCAATTTCTCTCATTAGCCTAAATTTAATAGTTAATAATTGAATAAAAGGTTGTTGTGAGAAAAAACCTCTTTGTTCTTGGGAAATGGTAGGCCTGACTGTATTTGGTATTGTGGAATCTGAAAAATAAAGTGTCTGAATACTTTTGAAGAAGTTTTAGCCTATTGTCTTTTCTTTGAGAAATACACTCATAAATGTGAAACATAGTACTACAAAAGCTTATAGAAAATTTGAATGACATCAGCCTGTCTGAATATAATTTAATAAACCAGCAGTGGACAGCATTTGGTTGAGATTTACTTATGCTGACATATTGTCTGGCTGCTGGTCAAAACATTATGTAATAGGCTTCTCAGTACACTAAAGCTACAGATGTGTTTTTCCTGCCTCCAGTAAGAGTTCTGACTGGAACACAGATTTACCATAATATCTATTTCTGTAAGGCTAACCCGAAAATTGTGTGGGGGTAAATTCTCAATATCCTGTGTACATTACAGTTGTGAAAGCTGTTTTTGTCCTCTGCTGGAAAGGTGTTGAACAAACCATGTTGTTTTGTCTGTGCCTGAAAACTGTGTTGGGGGAAAAAGAGAGAAGGTGCATGTATGACAGTGTAAGATTTCAAATACTATAATAAATGTCATAAAAGTGCCTTCTGGAGGTTACAGTTAGGGCAGTATTAATACACTGTATATCACATTTTAGTAACTCAAAGTGCATGTTTATGTGCTTCATTATCTGAACACCAGTGCTCTTGCCGGTTGGGTTTCACTGCCTCGTTTTTATTTCATAACACAGCTGGCCCCACACAGACTACTCTATTATCAGTATAGATAACAGCAGCTACTCTTTTTCCCCTCACAAAAATATGCTGTATAAATACCGGATCTGGGCATGGCCACACAAATGGAACACAACTGTGAAAAAAGTACATGGAACAAATAGGATAAGAAAAGCCATGTGGAAAATAGATGTTATGTTCAAATTCCATTGCATGTGGGCTGTGATAACACAACCCTATCTTTTGGGATTAGTACTTTTTAAACAAAAGGGATGGTGTAAATAGGAGCCTTTTTGTGAAAGAATTCTGGTGAACATTGAGCTTATTCCTGGTCCAGACTCATTTTGAGTTAAACTCCAACAAATAACTAATGGGTCCAGACTCTCATTTTTCAAACATAAGAGGTTGAATGTTACAAATTCTGTATATGATCTGCAAGAAAGTACTCTGGCAAAGTCATCTGAACACTGTTTTAGAAGTCTTTAACAAAGTGAGGCATGGGTACAAGTCGAAACGTTCACTGTTCTTGATCATTGCATGATAAAACAATCCCCCCACACCCAAAAGACAAATAAACCGGCAGTATATCAGCAGATGCTACAGAATTCCAGCCTGCAGAGGAGGAGTTTTGGTGCACTTTTGGCCTAACATTGACCAGAGCCTGCATTTTGTCATGACATCACACAACTCGGACAAGTACTTACTTCAGAGAGGTAGAAGAAGATAACAGGAGAAATGTTTTACAGTAGTAAGCCTATTGGATATGAAAGTTAAATGAGTTTTATTCTATAAAGTTAATTTGAACTTTATAATTTGAGCATTTTAATTTGAACCAATAGTTAAAGTTCCAAATACAAAAGTTCTATAACTATAACCAAAAATTATAATACCAAACAATAATTACATAAATGATCAGCCTGATTTAAAGCTAAAGAAATTGGTATAACTTCCAATTGTACTGTTTACAATTACAGTAGATTGCAAAAAATTCAGATTTGCAGGTACAGATGCGAATGCAGGTAAACAAACAGTAGCTTTACTGAACATATCAATCCAGACAAATATATAAGATTCATATATATAATATATCAGATTCAAGATCAATGGTTCAATAACCAACATGGACTAGAGCAGAAGAGGATGTCGAGAAAACCAGCAAAAAGATCAGAAACCAGAAAGATAATCAATAAACAAAGGCTTGTTATTGAAAGGTTTAACAACAAAGAATATTTTGACCTCAGGCCTCCCCACTGGAAGTCTGAGGTAGGGCAAGTGGGGGAATCCATCAAACAGTGCACCACAAACTTTGTACAGTTGTACAGCAATTAGTAAATTCATTCACACTACTAACTGCTACCAAATTCAGTCAGAGTGCTGTGACTATATTGCTTTACACAAATATATACTGTTGCATTTTTCTGGTTTGTACAAAATTGTTATGAATAATTTAAAACAAGTCTACACACCACCAAGGTGAATTGATTTAGTCTTGACTCTTGGTTGACACCGTTGGGGGATGAATTGATGCTTAGGTGCCAAATCAGCAAATGCAATGGATAAGAAAATGTCTAAGCCATCAGGTGCCCAGTTTAGGAAAAAGAGGAGAAATGCACAACAGTTAAACCAATGCACCTATACCATCTCTTTAGGACTATAACATCATGCATGAAAGTAGCATAACACTCATGTTTGTTAACCTTTGTGGGCTGTTGCATTGATTGGTCTAGTTTTTATATACTGGGGGTAATTTATGCTCTTTAATTTATAAAGATTTAATTATAACACTAGCATACGTCCTAAGATCATAATGTTAGGTTAGCTATGGATTTTTTGTTCCCTCCTAGACAATGAATAAATGTTGTATAGCTGTGCATCTTTATGCCAATGAGGTTCCTACTCAGAGCATGCGCGATTGTAGTCACATTATGTCATTTACTATTGATGTGGTTAGTATTTTGCCACACCTAGATCGCCACCCCAATATACTCTTTTGGTTTAACCTGGCCACCACATTGTAAAAGGTCTGACTTCTACCAACATTTAGCAATTTATACATTCATAAAATTATGTGAAATATATATATATATATATATATTTTCTATTTAGTTTAGTTGACACTGCTGCAGTAACCATTTTTTTGTTTTATGGACTAAAATACATTTAACATATTAAAAGGTTGCAGAGAGTGTCAACTGATTCCATCACATGTGTGTCGGGATATTCTAGTGAAGAAGCGTGAATCACCATTTCCAGGAAAACACTTGCTGCTTTCACATTGTGTCAGCAGAGAAAAGATGAAAACAAGACAGAGTGTGTGGAGGCGTGACAGAGTCCTGGAGCTGAGCCAAGCATGAGCTGGGTGAGAGCAGAGGTTTCCCGAATCCCACCATAACAACATATATAAAATCAAGCACACAGAAGGGGATGACAAGTGACATAAAAAAGACACCTGGATTATTTGTTATTGATTAATTCATTTGTCTTCAGAAACCACTTTATCCTTTTCGCACAACTATAAAGCTTGTGTCTGTGTTTTATAACTGTAGTCCCTCACAGACACCTGATAACCCTGATGTTAAAAGCTCTTTTTCAAGTTGAAGCAAAGAGCTGTTTGGCCATACCTACATCGAAGCTTATCTGAAGTGGATGTGACAAGTGGCGGTGAGCAGAGGGATCATTTTCCAAACTGGGATCTGTTGTTTTTAGTTGAATAATGACCGAAACAGAAACAGAAGCTGGGGTCAGAAGAGATGGACAGCCACGACAAAAGACTTGCACTGCTCAATGCAACAAACTGGAGGTAGATTTGCAAACAGCTGTGTCTTTGGAAGTTTGGCAAATGGCTTGTTTAAGACTAGCTCTGCCTATTTTGATCTTGAATTTAACCCACACACACATATAGACCATGCTGCTTTTTCTGTTAGCCATATTCACAGTGATATTCAGATTTCAGAAACTGTACATGTAAAGCTCCTCACAGAGCTTGTGCCAGAGAGAAATAAATTTTATCACCAGATCCCTGAGTAGGTATACAGTTGTATTAGTGAGACTACTTTCTTATCAATTTGAAATATAAATGTAATAATGGTGAGTTGCATTAGCATAAATGCTGGATGATGTGCAGGACCTGCTGCATCATGCCAACCCAAATAAGGCTGCAAAGTTACTTTGCTATCAGAAAATGGATAACTACTATGAGTCATTGTTAAACATTAAAGATAATGTTTAACTGTCTGGCTAGTATGCAGTCAGCTTGATTTGCAAATATAAGAATTAAATATATTTAAACATATTGTGATGATATTCCTCAATTTAAGTGAGGAATAAAACATGATGGAGCATGCTGGTATAGGAAAATAATCAGTGACAGGTAGTGTAATGTTAATACTGCAAAGTGGCTTAATGGTTAAGGTGTTGGGTTAGTGAATAGAAGGTTGGGGGTTCAAGCTGCCACTGTTGGGCCCTTGAGCAAGGCCCTTAACCCTCAACTGCTCAGTTGTATAAATGTGATAAATGTAAGTCACTCTGGATAAGGGTGTCTGCCAAATGCTGTAAATGTAAATGGTAAGATGCCATACAAGTGTTATAAATAGGTTGCATATTCAATTCAATTTTATTTCTAAAGTTCTTTTCACAATTGCCATTTTTCCCAAAGCAGCTATACAAAGACATAAAATATTTTAATAAGACAAAAAAACCAAAGCAAATCATATTACCAAGAAACCCCCCAAAAATCACAAAGACTCTTTTGTAGTTAAAAGCATATGATGAGCTTTAATTGTGCCTGATACAAAGTGGAGAGTTCTTCCATAATTTTGAACTAAATATCTCCTCACAGACACACTCACCATATTTACAATTATACACATTTTTTTAATTCATGTATTTGGAGCATCTGTCATATGAGTCACTGTGAATGTGTTGTTGCAATACAAATCTATTGTGGGGTCCGCCACCGGAAGTAGGGAGCGGGTTGGTGGAGCTGCTCATTGGAGGCGGTAAAATGGCTTGGTGTGGAAAATGGCTTCTTCAAATGACCCCTGCCCCATGACATTACAGTATATTAGAACAAGCATATTAATATAAACCTTGGATTTGAATTATAGCCATAACTGCCAGATATGATATTATAGATTTTTTTTTGTCTAATCAGATTTGAGAATTCAACTAAGTTGTGGTGTAAACAGAATATAAATATTTGTGACACATTAAAGGAAAACATAAACATAAAATCTTTTAGTAAGACCACCACAAGCTCAGATCAGCTTCAGCTAGCATCAGTTAGCATCAACTCGGAAAACATATTCACTCATTTGGTGTTTTGATGATGATGATGATGACGATGAAGATGGTAGAGTGCTATCTAACATGCCACTCCAAAGTCTTCCAAAGGTGTCCTTGTCAAACCATTCAGTGAATTCTTGTGTCCTGGAAGAGACCACAGCCATGAGAAACTGACATGAAAACATTTTATTTTAGGGGATTTATTTTAGAGTGTCCCCTCATTGAATGAGAGAGAGAGAGAGAGAGAGAGAGAGAGAGAGAGAAAATGATCCTTTTTCCTTTAATTGGTCACCCATCTGTACATTTAATCTGTCTGTGATAAATGCTGTGATGCCTTGTGTTTTTAATTTATTAATTCTTAAGCACTGACTCATTCCCATTCCTGTTGCTGGTTATCAGAGCACATTTTAACATGTAGTTAGTATGAGACTTGCTTTATTTTTCTATCCTATATGAAGTCCACAACAGCTTTACAGTTTAAATGTGTTACAGGGTGGATTTCTTCACATCTGAACCTTTAGACACAGCATGCAGTGATGTTTACAGTGCTTAGAAATCCATACTTATCCTACACCCCCAGTTCACAGGGTGCTAATAATTCTGCTAAAGCATAATTTGTTCCAGACACACTTACAGATGTGGAGAGCCGTCTCTGGATGAGCGTTTGTACTACAGCCTAAGATATTGCAGTGTTCTATTCCCACTGCAATTTATTGCAGAGAACTGCAGGGATCTTTTTGCACTTCAGGAAATTGCTTTATGAAAAGGTGGTTGATTAAAAGATGTCAAGGAAGGTGAACAAATAGGAAGTGCAGGCTTAGCTTACCAAATTCTATACAGGTCCTGGACCCAATTAAGTTGATTATGGTTAAAAGTGCTGGTCTTCTGCTGAGAGATTTACAGATGGTCTGTTACAAAACTTTCTGAATCCCTCCCTGTATGTATATAAGCACACACACACACACACACACACACACACACACACACACACGTTCAAGTGATCTTTGAGTAACCAACTTTAAACCTTATGATGTGATCGGGGTGGGGGGTGATTGAGATGGACAGAACCTTGTGTTTTTTTTACATTTTGAGTATACCTTTACACAATGTTTGGTTCTTTGGTTTTTTGGACATAGCTCATATGCTTCTGTTTGTGTTAAGACCTTAATTAATCAATCGGAAACTCAGGCAGAGGGTCTGTTTTTAATTTACTTTCAAAATCTAGGGTTAACAGGGCAGTTTGGGGAACATTAAATACGTCTCTGACTTCTGGCTGATGAGGACACAGATTCTTTAAATATTAATAACTGCAGCAATTCACTAACTCAGAGCAAGAACCTAGAAGAATCTGAGAGAATACCTGAAAGCTAAAGTGACTCATATCTATGCATGCTTGCATAAAATATAAATTCTTTAACTTCATTTCAAAGGATTATATGTCACAAAGTTTTTGTGTTTTGCTAGCAAAGTTTTGCTAGTTCTAGTGGCATTAAATGTCTTGGAGCTATTTCTTTACATAAATTGTCTAGTTAGCCCAGTAACACTCACTTGAAACAATATAAATCAAAGTGTAACACTGTGGTGTACATGACATCACCTCCAATTTATGTCTGACCTTTGCAGTGTGTTATACTGTATTGCACTTTATGTGCTGAAGGAATGAAAAAGGTTTACACTGAAGAGTAACAGTTTGATCATGCAGGAAAAATCATACCTGAAAATGTCTGCAAAGTTGATTATGTGTAACTGTTAGTTAGTATACATAAAATATTTTAAAATATTACAACTTTTAGATATCCCAGTCAACATTCAGGAAGGAGTCAACGTCATAGTTGTTAGTATAATTATACCCTAATTAACTATATATTTAATATATAATTAAAATAGATTCTTCAGTCATTAGTAAACTATAGACAAACTACAGGTTGATATTTTTACATCTTTATTTGAAAAAGGATAACAATTTCTATACATTTCTTTCCTATTATCTCATTTCATGTCCCATCAGGTTGTGACCAGGTCCTGAGAATATCACCATCTACTGTAAATTTTACGATATCTTGCAACAAGTTCATTACCCCTAAAAATTCACAGTGTTACAAGCAATGGGGCAATAAAGAAATGGGCCCAGCAAAAGCAAATTGTACTGCAGCATTCAACGCTGAAAATGTAGCCTTTTACAAACCAAAATTCAGTTTGATTTAATTCTAAGATTAGCAAAATGCCTGTGTCAAACACAATTCATGCATTATGTAACTTAACAATTACTTTTGCAACATAGTGACTGCAATGTACCAACTACTGCGTTCAAAAATCTTTCAACGGCACATTTATATCCAGTTGTGTGTGTGTTCTTTGTGCAATCTCTTTCACATGTACAGTATTCCGTTTTTTCACATTCAGAAAGCCAATAACTCCATCTCACCACATTCACTTACACTCTTACTGATGGTAGACATGAGGAACTATTTTTGTTTTTTTTTAGTATATGAAGGCAACTTTGAAAGAGACATCAGTTTCAGTTCATTGCTGATACAAGCATGTTGGGAAGGGCAGGCTTATTGATACTCCGGTGTCTACCACTGCTTATCTTGTGAAACTTTAACCTCTCTGTTCAGTGCCACTCCATTTTCACTTGCTCATGTCCCATTTCAGCAGGTGACTTTTTCCAGTTCATCCAACGTGGGTGGACCTTAACAATTATTTACCTAAGGATAACGCACTAGAGTTTACACCAACTGGGGAAATGTCGAGCAATAAATGATCTTCACAGCTGTAGTGCTTCATTAGATTGAGATATCTCAGCAGGAGACAAGGCACAAAGTTATACTTTTGTCTTTTCACAGAAATGTTCATGCTTTTACAATTCAGCTGCAAGTCATGGAGGCCGATTCTGATTAAACAATGGCAATGTTGTTATTAATAACTGCAAATGCCAACATTACGGGCTATTAATAGGACTTTGATTTCTTTGAAAAAACCTAAAAAATTAAAGAAATAAAGTTCTTCTGTGATATAACGTTTAATGCGTAAAAGCAGGTAAATAATGTAATCTGCTAGGCTCACTTCTTCTAGACTTATTAACTTATTATTTCTCTACTTCTCTATATTTCTATAAGTATAGAAGGCTACTTATACACTTTCATGGTTGCAGGTTGCTGTATGGAATTGGTCATTTATAACAGAAATTAATATAAAAATACAGAAATTGTAAATAAAGCACACTGTATGTAACTATACTGATTTTTAAAAGTTATACATTCAATTTGATCAGCATTACCAAGGCTTTCTGAAATCAGCTCTGTGGGAAACACCTACATTAACCACTAAGCCCAATTCTACACCTTATCTTCATGACAACTGACATAGTAATGAAACATCCTTTTTCTAATTCAAGCACTTTTGGCATGAGTGAACATCAAGTACATGCACATGGCCTGTTTAATTCTCACTTTCTGACCATGACTTCATTGTATGTTTTAAATGGAAGCTCTGGATTAAGTTATGAAGTAAACAAGACCTTTTTTCATTCAGCTGTTTTTGAACTGGGCTGTACTTCAACCTCGCAGATTTCTGAAAACAAACCAATGTCAAACTACTTATAGTGCACCAGAATATCTATTTGTTTTTGACAGACAGGCATTTAATACTTTAGTAACCTTTGACTGAAGCAGGCCTTGGCAGCTTGCCAACACAAAACTGCGATATTCCAGCTAGAGGAAAGCCGTTCGTCCAGGTAGTTTAATTAGGACTTAGAAACAAATTTATGTTGCAAAAGAAGCACAGAGCATAAATATTGGTGGACAATTGTCCTCTATCTGGGACCACCCAAGTGGTCTTTGTTATTTCACAGTGTTGGCTGAGTAGTCTGAATTTCAAAGAGAGAAACTTCAACTACAAACATTGTATTTTGTTACTATTTCAGAGGATCTGCCACATACTAAAACCTCATTGTAGGATTAACTGCACCTGCCCTGATCATTTTAAGACTTCTTTCAAAAGTGAGAAAAGGTACTCAATGCTAGTTTGCGTGTGGCTCTTCTTTGCAATGCTATATTGCAAGTATGCTTCTCATTGCTCATGAAACTACATATAAGCAACTCATTTCAAGAGTCAGCTTTGCATTTTCCACTATAAAGGACGGGTATGTGTAGTCAACGTGTGCAGACTCTTTTTATTTCAGTTATCCTGTTCATCTGCGCTGTGTCCCATCACATTTTAATAAAATTTTAATCTCTGTTCATAAATTAATCCAGCAAAGCCCTAAAGTCATCGATCTTGTCTTTCAGTCCAGAGTGAATATCCCTCTTGTCTCTCTATGCCAAACAGCAGTATTTCCTCCACCAGGACTTGGAGAGTGTCCTCATCTTATTGGGTGTACGTTTCATTAGCCTCTGCTGCTGCCCGCCTGTGTTCTGAATGCTGGCAAGTATCGCTGCATCGAACACCTCCTTCAGGTTCTTCTGGGTTAGTGATGAGCACTCCATATAAGACACTGCACACACCTCCTCAGCACACTCACAGGCCTCTTGTGGCTCCACTGGACGCTCTTTATACTTGGCCAGCTGGATGAGAACGTTGACGTCCTCCCGGAGGTCAACCTGGGTACCCACTAGCAGGATGGGGGTGCGTGGACAGTGCCGTCGGATCTCTGGTACCCATTTTTCCCTGACATTCTGGAATGAGGATGGCGTGACAACACTGAAGCACAACAGGAAGACATCGGCGTTGGTGTAGCACAGAGGTCGCAGCTTATCAAACTCATCCTGGATGAAAAATACAGAAAAGGTCTGTTAAGGCCACCAAATCTATCAGTGGAGAGCCTTGAATAATGTCAGAGACAGGAAATTCAATCTTTTAAATTAGCTTGTTTTCATCAGATATTGCAAATTAAAATATACACCACTGAACAAACTCATGGGGAATCCATTCAACTCTGACACTTGTACTGCTCTGAAATTACACTCACAGTTTATATGTTTGATACAGCTGGGACCAGGACATCTGTTTTACTTCATCTTAAAACAAACCAACCAGACTGGTACACACACACACACACACACACACACACACACACACACACACACACACACACACACATATATATATACACACTCCTGATCGAAATCTTAAGACCAGCTAAAAAAATGGAAGTTGGAAAAAATGGAATTTGCATTTTGCACCACTGGATCTTGAGAAGGTTCTAAGCAGAGCTTCACAATGCTAAAAGAAGAA
>JAOTRJ010000043.1:18832566-18854759 GCA_028564905.1 Leptodoras praelongus | reverse complement strand
AAACTCCACACAGAAATTTCCCAGGTCGCCCCACCTGGGGATCGAACCCGGGTCCTTCTTGCTGTGAGGCGACAGCGTGCCGCCCACTGCTGTATTTATCCGTAGCAAAATTACCATTCATATCAGGACAGTACATTATTATTATTTAATTTATTAATTAATACAAGAAGGAAGCTGTTACAGTATAACTGTACAGTATAAATGTTTGGGACTGCCCAAAATTGTTGGAGTGAGGGTGCCTCACCAAGCTAAATTATTTGTTTTAGGTATATATCCAAAGAACTTTATTGTTAGTTAAAAAAAGGTTATTTTAATTGACTTTAGACTCCTACAGGCCAGGAGGAGAAAAATGGATATACCTTTGAAACATGTATGGGTGAAGGAGATGGCGTTTTGTATTGTACTGGAGAGACTGACTTATATGTATAACCAGAGGAAGGGCAGGAGAATATGAAAAAGACTGGAAACCTTTATTACAGTTTCTTAGATGGCAAGATGAAAGCACTGTACATTGTTGAGTATCTATGTGTTGTTTTGTTGTTATTGGTGTCTAGTATCTCTTTTTGTTTTGTTTTCCCTTTGAAAACAACATTGGTGAAACCATGGATCTATGCATTACTGCTGTTGTTATTGTGTTTATGTATTTTATTTTATTTTAAATGTCCAAAATATTTGTATAATCCAATAAAAATATAATAAAAAATCTTTTATTATTTTTCAGATGTTGAGAATGATGTGCAAACAGGCCGTTATATAGTTGGAAGAGGAGGCTTCCCCAATAACAAGGGAATAGTTGAATGTGATGCAGCAATAATGGAAGGTGTGCCTGGGAGATTTGGAGCAGTAGCTGCATTGCGTGGGTAAAGAAAGACACAACGAAGCATATTTCAGATTCAAATGGCCATATGTTCATCTGAATACATTTTATATTTTGTCCTTTTTTCCGTTTAGGGTGTTTTGGCCTACTATTCAGAACTATTGTTAATGCAGCTGAAATTTAAAAGCAGTTCTGTCCCTGATTGCAGCAAAATCCTACCCATTTTCTTTTGATTGCAATATATAAATGAACTTTATGATATGTGTTTTTGTTGTTGCCAGGGTAGGGCAGCCATGTCGGGTAGCACGCCTAGTAATGGAGAGAAGTCCTTACAGCTTTTTAGTTGGTGAAGGAGCTGAAGCTTTTGCACGGGAACAGGGTTTTACCATTGAGCCCAATAACAACATGCTCTCAGACCATACAGTCACTGCATATAAGGTATTCACACACAATGTCAAGAACAGTGTCAGTAGATCGCTAAACTAGGGGCTGACACAAGGCACAATACTCTAACGCTTTTATTTTGTTTTTATTTGATGTACACCTTAAGGAATTTCTTGAAAAGGGGAAACAAGTCAGAGGCCATGATACTGTCTGTAAGTATGAACCGGAGCCCTGTTTATTGTTTCAAGGTTCATGTTGTGATGAATTCAAAGAGGCACAAAGTGATCAGATCAAATTTAATTAATGTTAAATATCGAAGTCGTACAGACGTGAAGTCCATCTGTAAATAATTTGGTGATGGTTTTCTTCTTCACAGAGCTAATTATATGTAATATTTTGAAGATGTTTCTATGCTGGATCTTCTCAATAGAAGTCTTATCTCCATTATCGTAACCCTTTCTATCTTATTCCATTCAGTTGCATTTTCCCCGTAATACATTAAGAAACTGCTTTATTTTACAGTACTTAGTTTATATTGGTTCTGCTTCCAGAGACAATATGTGCTGTATTAGGTAGAATCTGCACAAGTGTGATGCTGAGCAGTTTCTGACATAATGTATAAAGGGATTAATAACTGAATTAATATTAAAATTCACCTGTGAGCACATCTGGTGTGACAGCTAAAAGCACTAAGCAGAAATGTGAAGAGTAAGGCTGTCTTGTATTTTCTTGCAGGTCTCATTGCTTTGGATCTTACAGGAAACATAACTGTCGGTAAGAATAATTTGCCTTCATGTTTTGCATTTATTATTTGGAGCTAGAATTGCATTTCTGAAGGAAATACTCACTATGTGCCACAAGCTGAAAGTAATGGAGGGATAAATGAAGAAATTAAAGAAAAACAGGAAAGATCAAAGGAAAGAATCAAAGAAAAACGTTAGAGATGGAGATGGACAGAGAAACAGAGAAAGAGGGAAATAAATAATAATTTCTTTTCAATGTTAGCGAGCTGATATTGAGAGGACAAAAGTATAAAATGCACTGTACAAAATGGTGCATTGTTTAAGTTAACAATGTAGAAAGAAAGTAAAAGATGCACATATGAGTATCACAGCTTATATCAGCATATGAAATCCATCCAAGTACTACACAGCATGATAAAACATTTTCTAATCCAGACTAGCTCTGATAATCAGTTGTGTTACCTTACTTACCTACTTATTTAATTGTTTGTTTATTGAATTATAAAGAGTGTCCCAGGTTGTACATGTCAGTGGAACAGATGGATAGCCTTGACAGTATGTCCTCCATAGAGGATGAAAAAGTATGGAATAAATTTTATGTATGCATAATGTACTAATGTGGTTCTAATAAATTCTTAAGCTGTTTCTACATCAGGAAAACCCTTCAAGGCTCCAGGGAGAGTGGGCGACTCTCCACTTCCTGGTTGTGGCCTATATGCTGATCACACAGTAAGCTTTTCATCTTGCATTCAGATTCAGATTCAGAAAACTTTATAATAATATTGTGTATAAAAATTTTTTATGGCAGCTGGGTGGTTCCAGCATCCAAGAACAAGCTAGTTAAATATCAGCTTGTATTCATGATATCTATGTATATCACATCCATATAATGTACGGTTTTGAGAACAAGAATATATTTTATTTTAATCTTGGGTTCTGGGGAAGTGTGACTTCAATGCATCTTTCTGTATTTTAGGTGGGTGCTGCAGCAGGTTGGTGCTTTTCTCCTCTTTATCTTATCTGATTCAGTATTTCTCCCTTAATATTCAATATGACTATAATTATTGAAAGTAATACATATCACAATATAGAGATCATTTTATCCATGACTGTATAAGAAGGCTTTATTTTTGTGCACTGTATTTTTCTAATGTTGAAGCTATTTTGTCTAACCCAGCATCAGGTGATGGCGACAAAATCATGTGCTACTGTCCTAGCTTTCATACTGTACAGTTGATGAGACAGGTATGTAATCAGTAGTGTGAAAGGGTAGCTATTAGCTAATAAAGAATATTCATTTCTACTTTAAATTCACCTTTATAAGGAATGACAGGTTAGAGATCTGTTGTAATCCCATTCTACTGCATGTTCACTATGCAAGTGTTAGAGCCTACATGTGTATTTTATGTCTGCTGCAGTCGTGTATTAGTAGAAAAGAAAAATGTTTTCACATACACATTCGCATGTTTCCCCACGTTATTAAGGTTGTGTGTGTTTTTACCTGTAGAGATAGAAGCAAAAAAATATGGAACAACATACCAGCTCATTTCTTTCAATACTGCACCCTAGTGTACCAAAGAGAGTTTATGTAATTTCAAACACAACCAACATTTTTTTTGTTATTTTGACAGTATGCTGATTATCTTAATACATTAAAAACTACAGATTTCATTATTTTTTGCCTAATTTATTTTCTTTAGGTATGACTAAGACTTTTGCAGAATAGTAGATCTTGGATGTAATTTAGTTATAGGTCTCCCTGGCTTGTTAATTCAGTGATCATCATTGTTCTTGTAGGTTTTCACATACAAATTGACTGCATATCAACTTTTAAAAGCAAAAATAAATAACTATAATTTCAAGTGTGAATCCAAGCATCTGTGATATTCTGATCTGTATACAGCAGTGTCTGAAATGCAGCAGGCAACAGGTTAACCTCCAGTTTGTTTCTTGCCTACAAGGGTTTGTCTCCTAAGGAAGCCTGTTGTTCAGTTCTTGCTGATATAAGGAAAAGAACAGGAGAAGACAAATGCTTTGAGATTGCACTTATTGCCTTAAACCTGAAGGTAAATGAATATTATTCCCTGCCAAAGACTGCAATCACTACAGTTAGGTCCATAACAGGACACATGTGTGTGTTTAAGAAAATGCTCTATAAGTACATTCCTTACAGTACCTTATTTGTATATGCAGATACTGAGCAGAAATATGAGTACATAAGCACACAGCGTGCAGCGATCTTACTATGTATACTACTTACTACTACTATACTACTTTAAGGGAAAACAAATATGTGAATATATTAGAGATTGTTTTGCATGTCCTTGTAATTCGTTGTATTTTTACATGCCACATTACAGAAGTATCTGTAATTCTATCTGTAAAAGATGTAATTATATAATATCAGTCTTGTTCTTGTATAATATCAGTCTTGTTCTTTCAGGGAGAGGTTGGTGCAGCTTCTTCAGTGGAATTCCCTTATAGTTTCTGGAACCAGGGCATGGATTCAGTAGAAAAACATGTCATTTCTTAATAAACCTTATTAAAAATCCTTTTCTTTTTCAACAATATAAATTTTCAAACTTTCTTATTTTCAAGAGAGAAGAATCTTGTATTGCATTGTATGAATTACATTATAATACATTATAATAGTCATTTGTATACATAATTGCTTCTGTACTGAAGTGTTTAGAAATGGACTTTTTTATAATGTATTAATTTAATTGGGTATTTCAATATGTAGATTTAAGATTGAGGTATAATTATCTTATCATTTGTTTACCTGATGTTAGTGGTTTATAATTACATTCTGTTATTCAGCAGAAAGAATTATAATATTATATGATTTTTATTATAATATTAAAGGAATGACCTGTCTGACTCAGGCTTTCTTTACACACACACACACACATTATTGATCAGTAATTCATATTCACACCAGTCTATGCCACGTTTCACTAATGACGTAATTTTTACCTCTTATGATAGAGGGCAGGATTGCAGTAGTAGCGAGTGAGACGGTGTAACGACTATGAACTCGTGTTTGCAGTGTAGGGAATTGTAGTTCTTAGGTGTGGCGTTTAAACTGGACACCTTAAGATTCTTCTGGAAAAAAGAACTACTACTTCCGGGAAGCCGGGCCAGCGGTGGGTGACGCAGTGTGTTTGAAGAGCTGCTATTTCCTGGTTGAACAGTCAGCCATTTTGGGTTTCAAACGAGGAGCCTCTGGTGTGAAGAAGTAGCTAGCCGGATAGTTACTTTTTTGTTTTAAATCGGAGGAGATTTGTTGTTTCTGCGTCGTTAAAGCCGACCGAAGTGTTATTTAACAAGAGGAGTTACTTTCACAGCATCAACTCCACGATGAATCCTGAATAGTAAGTAGATTAATCACGGAATAGCCTGCTAGGTCTCACCCAGCTAGCGTTAGCAAAATCTTCAACAGTGATCAGGTTTGACAGCTAGCCAGGTTAACTACCTCCTAGTTGTCTGTCAGAAGAGGCGACTTGCTTGGCTGTGTCCAAATGAAGCCTTTTAACTTCACATTAGTCTTGTTAGGCGATATATTATCGCCTTTATCCCCGGGGAAGGCTAATGTTTAGTTTTCCTTTAATAACTAGCAGGCGATTGTTAGCCGTGTGGGTTGACTAGCCGTTTAACCCCAGTAACGCTAAGTAGCTAACTGTTGATTTGCCTAACCATTGTAGTTACAATGGGTAGTAATGTATCCAGAAAACTGTTACATGAACAATTTAGTTCAGTTTGTAACGCTGACTAGCTGCTCTTATTGTAATCAGTTAACTCGGTTTATACGACGATAGTTTGTTAAATGAAATGGAACGTAAAAGTGTATTATCTATGAGAGTTTAGGGTTTTCATACTGAATCACTTTGTCAGCTCTGGTAACCAAATGTTTAACACTCTCCAGCTGACTATCCAGTGTAACCCTCAGCTCGGGATTTATAGGTTCTACACCAGTCAGTGTAAAGAATGGCTGTATGTTTCACACTTCAGTTGTTTACTGAAGCCAGACAACAGAGTATATAGATCATTGGATTGTGTAACTTCAGCATTTCTCTCTCCTTTAATCATCCAATCCTGAATGATCATACAACTGGTTCATTATTTTACACATAATAAATTACATTTCTTTCTCTTTTGATTAGAGACGCACCACCATGCTTACATAAAGCAGTGAATAGATACTATTGCAGACCAAAGCCCTTGTGTGTTAATATCATGCATTTGGTCTACAGAATAATGTAAAAGAAAAAACTGTTAATGGTGCAGCTGCACTTCTTATATTTCAGATATGAACCGGTCCTACTCTTGGGCTTAAATAAACAGAAATGAAAAGAATTGTTGCTGTGGGCATGTTGCTTGATTTGCCGTAGATTACAGATCATACTCCTGCTGCTTTCTGCTTTGTTTCGTTGTTCTTACACAGAACAGCGATGCCATGCCCATGGTCACAGCTTTGCCTAGATATTGTTCTCGGCGTTTATGAATCCATCAGGCTTAGAAGAAAAGGTGCAGGTTTAGGAGAGGAAGCCACCCTTCCTCTGCTCAGCTGTGTGTTAGTCATGTGCGGATCACATGCCAGATGACGCGGCTCTTACTGAACTTTATGCTAAATGCTGAACAACTGGAATGGCACTTGCTTTCAGGATGTGTTGCCTACAGTTTAGATTGTACCACTGCGTAGTAATATCATTCGAATGAAGCATTTTTGCTTCTGCTTCCACCACCGTTTTGCTTATCGTGTAATTCTTTTGACATGTTTTTGAAAAGGCACATTTTCCATAAAGAGTACAGTAGGCGGTATGCAGTGTTATGTAGCCTCTTTTCTTTTTCTTTTCTCATATTAACATTTAAACCAGACAGTCCAATAAAGCCTGTTTACAAAGATCAGTCTAAGTTAAGTTGCTCTTTTATGTTTAGGGAAGTAGAGATGCATCAAAATTCAGTGCTAATGTTCCTGATCAGCAGACAGTCCAGTGTGTGCTTACAAAAAGTGTATGAAGGACAAATCAGAGAGAAAGAGCAGAGCTTTTTAATCACTATTATTGAAAATACACAAATTTTAAATGATCAATAGCCTAACATTAATTTTCTTGATGTGTGATAATGACTTAATTTATATATATTATTATTACTTTTAGGAAAGCTGCCTAAAATGTGCTGAAACATTTTGTTCTGGATGTCTGTGCTGAACACAGCAGCAGTTGTTGTCTGCTATTGTCGGCATAATAAGGAGAGAATGACTTACATTTATTGCAATGAGGTTGGGAAAGAACGTACAAGGCCCCTCAGCTGAACCAATGAAATACCCAGAGTAGGAAAATGAGTAGACACAAACATGCTTCCTTTGCTTTGCTTTGCTTGGACTCCAAAAATCAGATTCCCAAATCCCCACACACCACACTATGAACATTTTACAACCTTGCATTTCCAGTTTTCACACACATTGACATATATACATACGTTTTGTATACCTCACTGTGCTCTTCTAAATACAGGTGTGTATGTCTTGTGCCCCAGACCAGTTTAACCGACCATACAAACCCACTACCTGAGAGCAGGTTGTTGGAGCGTATACACCAATCAGTTATAACACTAAAACCACCTGCCTAATATTGTGTAGGTCCCCCTTGTGCTACCAAAACAACTCCTACCTGTCAAGGCATGGACTCCACAAGACTTCTGAAGGTGTACTGTGGTATCTGGCACCAAGACATTAACAGCTGATCCTTTAAGTTGCAAGTCGGGGCCTCCATGGATCTCACTTGTTTGTTCAGAACATCCTACTGATGCTTGATCCAAGGCCAAGTCAACACTACACTACTTGTGATTGTTTCTCAAACCGTTCCTGCACATTTTTTGCAGTGTGTTAGGGCACATTATTCTTCTAAAAGAGGCCCCTGGCATTAGGGAATACCGTTACCATGATGGCATGTACTTCGACTGCAAATATGTTTAAGTAGGTGTTGCGTGTCAAAGTAACATGAATGCCAGGACCCACAATGTCTCAGAAGAACATTAGTCAGAGCATCACAATATCACTGCCAGCTTGCTTTCTTCCCATAGTGCATCCTATTGTCATCTCTTCCCCAGGTGAGTGATGCACACAAACCCAGCTGTTCACACGTCATAAAAGAAAACATGATTTATCAGACCAGGCCACCTTATTCCATTGCTTCGCAGTCCAGTTCTAACTCTCACATGCACATGGCACATGAGCCCCAGTCTGCAGCTATGCAGCCCCATACAGAGCAAGCTGCAATGCACTGCGTGTTCTGACACCTTTCATAGCCAGCATTCACATTTTTAGCTATTTGTGCTGCAGTAGCTCTTCTGTGGGACTGCACCAGATGGGCTAGTCTTTGCTCCCCACACACATCAATAAGCCTTAGTCACCAGTGGTTCACCAGTTGTCCTTTCTTTTGACCACTTTTAGTAGTTACTAACCATAAGACCTGCTGTTTTGAAGATGTTCTGGCCCAGACATCTAGCCATTTTAATTTGGCCCTTGTCAAAGTCACCCATATCCTTATGCTTGCCCTCTTTTCCTGCTTCTAACACATCAACATTGAGAACTGACTGGTGACTTGCTGCCTAATGTAACCCACTGGATTTAATGTTCTGGATGATCGGTGTATATTCTGGGGGCATACAGCTGCATGTGCTCAACATGTTCTTATTACTTTGATGAAATACTTTCAGTCTGCAAGGTTGTGCTGCCAATGTAAAGGGTGATGGATAAATAGGAAATAAAGTGACCAAAAAAAGTAGGTTTAAGAGGAAGCCAGTGGATATACAGAATGTAATGATTAATACGGTTTGATTTGTATGTATATGACATACTCTATCAGACACAAAGACAGCCACATCAGGGTTTCTGATCTGTTTACAGGAAGCAAAGTTAGGTTGGTGTTTTCATTTTACGTTTATCTTGATGGAAGTGATGTTTGAGGAATGTATGATGTTCATGAAGTTGCGTTTGTAAAGATGCTTTAGTAAACTTATCTCAGAATTTCCTTTTGATTTGCTTGTTGCTGGCCCCATTTAATCATCATCATCATCAATATCAATAAAAGTGGAACCTATATTTAGATATCTTGCACAGAAACCTAGCATGCTGTGTCTGTTTCTCATCATAAAGTTGCATCTCTCTTTGTTGGCTTATGAATACAAAACAGAATGGAAGCCTGCCAAAGGCTCTACATCAAGCACAAGATTGCAGATCCTTACTCTGAAATTGAACATGTGGCTCAGCCAATTATGCTTGCTTTCTCAATCAGTAAGAAATGGAAACACTGTGAAGAAGTGTTTAGAGGCTTGAGCACAGCAAGCTAAATTCCCCTTCTGAGGAATCTTTAATCTGCTTACTCATGTTTCCCTAGCATCAAGCTCCACAAACACAGAACCAGCCATTGTAATATTGTATAAGTCAATATGAATCAATACTCACTATGAAATTATGTCAAACACTAATGTAATGCTCCTGAGTCTAAACTTCAGTGCTCTACAGATTGTTTTTTTAAACCTGGGTAATCATCAGTGTGTGGTTAAAATGTACATATTCGGTTCAAACTCTAGTGAAGTGGGTCCCAGTCTTAATCCCAGTCCTGAGAATCTATTGATTTTTTTTCCCAGATCTTGCTGGTAAGAGAAAAGTTCCTGTATGAGTTAGGTTAGGTCAGATCAGGACATATACAGAGAACTGCTGGGCCAGGAAGCCTGAATCTAAACAGTATTCATTTTCCTGTGATGTTGGTTAACCAGAAGGTTTGTGGGCAGTGTTTCAGTTAATATAGCCTAAATAGCAGATTATTAAATCGCATTATTCCCCATTTTCTGTTAAATTGGTTACTGTTGAAGCTGATAATTGGCTCAAACTGGAACCGATACAGTATAATTTTAAGTCGCATTAAAATACTAGGAATTCTAAATCCTCATTAAGGCCAAACAGGGAGCATTAAATAATTGGTTTATTTCTGCAATTCCATCTGAATGTTAAACGGGGAATATTTTACCTACTCGTGACGTTGTGGATTAGTCAGCTGGCTGTATTACTCGTGTATCTCAACACCAGGAGCAAGCCTGCGTGTTCAAGTGTCTGTGACGCCTCTGTGATATTTCTTAACCTGCAAAGTTAACCTGCTTATTTCCATCCCAATCCGAACATTCTTCTTAAAGTAACATTACATTAATCATGTTAAATATTAGTTTATGATGTTGACATTACAGCTCTTGTATAAGACAATAAACTCCCGACAGCGATGCTGCAGACAGCATGCCGATGTTTGCTTAGTTGACACGCTGGTGTAGCTGACCGGGCGTGTCAAGGTGCGCTCACACCGCAGTGACTTTGTCGCTGTATGTAGCTGTACAAGTTGCTGCGTCTTTGTCACCTAGCTGTGTGAGGAAGTGGGCTAGCAATGTATTGACAAGGAATGCAGCAGTTTTCTAAAAAAAATGCTACAAATAGATTATATTTTATAATTATTTATGTTATATTTTCATTTCCTTCACTATACTCTATTGAACTTCCTGTAAATAGTGTGATCTTGGTTCATGGACTGCAAAGTAGCACGTGCTGCCTCCACTATCCATGCACTAAGACAACGTCAGAGAGCCCCATGGGTGCTAATATAATGTTTGAGACAAAGTTTCACAGCAAATGAAAGCAAGAGGAACACATCTGCCCTCTTATTGGCCGTCACACAAATTTGTCACTGCTCATTTACATAAAGTTGACCATTTGAAACGAATGCCTTTTGGCTGCTGTGCCACATGTCACTGCTGGTGTGTGTACCCTCAGACACAGGCATGTAAATCAAGCCTGCCTATAACACAACTGACATGTCTGAAAACCACACCCAGGTGCTTTTCAGACATGTCAGTTCAGCTGGGGTTTGGACAGTGTTTTATCATTTGTATATCGTCTTTTTTACGACTTTGCTTGATGTTTAATATATTAACTATAATATGTTTCATAGGTTTGGTGTCATACAAATATTTTGAATATGTCCTATCTCTGATTTCCCTGAGATCTTACCTACATGACCCCAGTCCTCTAACATCACCCATTACTTTTTTTTTTATACCTAACTCCTATGTACCCATGGCTCAAATATATCAAAATATCTCACAAATTCTTTTTGTTGCTCTCTTCTCTACAGTGACTATTTATTCAAGCTGCTCTTGATTGGGGACTCCGGTGTTGGAAAGTCTTGTCTTCTCCTCCGATTTGCAGTAAGTACTTACATCCATTCCAGACGTAAAAGAAAAGTGACGTGATTGTGTATGAGGCTCGGCTGAGTTCGGAGCGTGCTCACAGTATAAGGTCAGCTTCACATTACGAGCCTCATTCTTCAGTTCCAGTTTTCACTGAGATTGGACTGTACACTCTTGCTGGTTCACACTGGCATCTATAGGTGACTTGCTTGTTATTAGTGTTAGCAGGTATCTACCTGAAAGTCCAACATGGGCACGTTTTTAAACTCAGTAATGGCATGCTGCACATTTCTGTCTCCATGATCCATAAAAATCATATTTTGGAGATGATTATTATAATAAAAAGGATAAAAGATTATGCTTAAGAGGTAAACTGGCATTTCACTAGCTGCTTATGATTAGGGTGAGAAGTTAAAAAAAAAAAGTCCAGATGTGTTTCTTTTGCTATTACAGGCAGTCGTCCCATTTTAGCAGCAGCTGACACGTTGGTGATAAAGACAGGCACAGGAACATGCACAGTGAAGTGTAATGTGGGAAGAAATGAATAAATATATGACTGCAACCATAATGAGACATGGCGTCATCTGATCGAGGACCACATAACCACGGATTGATTGATTGTTTCTTTATGTCAGAATTGACTGAGAACAACATGGACATAAAGTAGTAAGGCAGTGGATTGTGGACAGATCTTGACTCCTTTCTATTTTTTCTTCAGCTTTTTGTCACTTTTGGCTGTACCAAATATTCATTCAGAACAATGACTAGACATCAACACCTTATGTTAAACTTTTACCCTTGTCTACTCAGTGTAGGTGTACCAGCTTACTTGAAATGTGAACGAAGGTGACTACGGTCTGAACAAACTCGCTCAGATGCCTTGCTGTGTGAACAAAATATCATCAATGTGTTTTTTTGTGTTCAGAAAAAAACTTGAAATGGAAGTGCAATGTGCTTTGCTTGTACTTCCTAATCATCACCTTTTTTGTTTATTTTATTTTTTTTCAGGATGACACGTACACAGAAAGCTACATTAGCACTATCGGTGTGGACTTCAAAATAAGAACTATAGAATTAGATGGAAAGACCATCAAACTACAAATCGTAAGTCTCCTTCAGATCACTGTTTATGTTGAAACAATTTAAGATAACTGTTTTTTAAATCATATATTTGCTTTCTATGCTTGAGCAGACAATAATGTTTATAAAGTACAATATATGGATATTTTATGCAGAGTAGCTCTGAGCTCAGTTGTCTTTGTTGATTTCTGCAATGTACATTTTTTACACACCTAACATTATAAGGGGTCGGTCATCCTTCTTATTCCTGGTGTGTGTTTCCGCCTGTCATTACAGTGGGACACAGCAGGGCAGGAGAGGTTTCGTACAATCACATCGAGCTACTACAGAGGAGCACATGGCATTATTGTAGTCTACGATGTTACAGACCAAGTAAGACTGCCGGATACTGTTGTTGTTTTCTGAAGCCTCACCATGTTCATGATAAGACTGTAAGTTGATACCAGGTGGCCTCTACATAATGCTGATCTCTTTAATTTTCGAAGGAGTCCTTCAATAATGTTAAACAGTGGCTACAGGAGATAGATCGCTATGCCAGTGAAAATGTAAACAAATTATTGGTGGGCAACAAGTGTGACTTAACAACAAAAAAGGTGGTGGACTACACAACGGCAAAGGTAATACATGCATTTTTTTTGTCACTTTTCCTAAAATTTTAATTTCTAAAAAATGTTTGGTTGTTGTTTATGATCTAACCTGGACTACAGCACTGTTGCATTCTCAATTCTGATTAGGTGTTGATTCATTTTTAACATCAGCCATTCTGTAATAATAAACTGATTAAAATGTGTCATTGTATAACAAAGAAAAACATGTAATCATTGATATGTTGATGTTTTCTGTAAGGAGACATTTATTTAACATTTACAGAAGGAGAATCCAGTGTCAGTGTTTTGTAACAGGTAAAGCTGTTCCTTTGTCTTCAGGACAGAGGACTGTGTTTTCCAGTTTCTCAGTTATGTGACAAGCTGTGTCTTGTCATCTTCAAGAAAAGAAAGTCTGTTAAAAGCTGCTAGAAATGAAAGTATGCCCATGAGATAGTAATAACCAACTTGTTTGGTGGGCATGCGGCAATATTAAATCAAACTTTCAACTGAAAAATTACATTTCTTTCATAAATTCAGAAAAATATAAATGTTCACAAATGTAGGGTAAAAAGAATAAAATGCTTCAAGAATCAGTGTATATGTAACTCCACTAAATGACACCACTCTGCAGTTAGTTATATATAACTGCATGCCTGAAGTGTTTTATTTTACATATAACTTGCCCTTTTTTTAAAAAAAGATTTTTAAATAAATGTACGGTTCTGTGTATTACTGTGTAGGAAGTAAAAGATCTATGTCTTTCTCCAGGAATTTGCTGATTCCCTTGGAATCCCTTTCCTGGAAACTAGCGCTAAGAACGCCACCAATGTGGAGCAGGCCTTCATGACCATGGCTGCTGAGATCAAGAAACGAATGGGACCTGGAGCAACAGCCGGAGGCACTGAGAAATCCAACGTGAAGATTCAGAGCACTCCAGTGAAGCCTGCGTCTGGGGGCTGCTGCTGAGGGCACCATGCTCCTCTACCAAGTCCCAGAATCCCAAGCAACAAGACCCAACAATACCAGAGAAACAGAACTAGACCACTTATTTCCACAGAGACAAGGGTGAGATCAAGAGGCAGGAAACAACTTAAGTTGCCCAAATTGTACTGTATGTAGCCGCACTACCAACAAAACCATAGAAGAATCTACAATCTTCCCGGGTCCCTCCCTTTTAAACACGCTAACAGATCAGATATTTGGTAATGGTCTGGGGCTGCATTGAACCACCCCTACAACTCACCCCCTTCCCCACCCCACCCCCAAAACCAGACAGATTTCATTTTCACACAACTGTGTGTCTGTGTGCAGGTTTCTAAGGAATATTGTGTGTATTTCTCACTGCATTTCACTGCATTCCTACTGCAGGGCTACTGTGGTCAAAATACAATGACTCCTTTTTCCCCCCTTTCCTTTTGGTTTCTATTATTTTCTGTGTTGATTATTTTACTGTTAATATCAGCATGTATAGGTTTTTGTCCCCATATACGGTGATTTGCCAATCTGCATTTTAACTAACTGCACAACAGTGGCTGTCCAACGTCAAAACGTCTAGTGAAATATATGTACATATACATTATGTATATATATATATGTACGATCGAATTGCCAGTTCTGTAGAAATGAAGACATTATCTAAGTAGTTTTACTTTTAAAAACTTTTGTATTTACTTTGTGGCTGCAGACTTGTACTTTTGTTGCGCTACATGTAACATTTAACAAACAAGTAAAAATAAATATTGTACCACCACACTGTACAATATCACATATGTTTGCAATTCTTGATAGAACATGTAGAAACTATGTATGTTTTGATTATTTATTCAGCATTCTTATGGGAAAAGAAATACTGTTCCTAATGTAATCTAAAATCAGTTTCAAGTCAGCCATTACCTGTGGAAAATCTTGCAAGTGGCCCAGCTGCATTTAAAACACTATGTTCTCGTTTTTCATAATAAAGACAACTGAAGTCCGCTTTGAACGAGCCTGTTAACGATATGGCGTATAGTTTGTGTTGCCTGATGCCCAAGAACACAATTTTTGACCTTGCTGCCTCTTCCGTTATACGTATTCCCTCCCTCACAATACTATAGAAAGGCTTGTTATGCAGTTATTAGGGACATATTTCAGGTACTCTTTGAGAACACAATGTATACTCCACAGGTCAGAAAAATGGGTTCTTGTTAATAAAAAGCAAGACAATTCTAGTTCATTCAAAAATAGATTCTTTATTTGAACATGGAGTGTCTGAAAGACTTACAGCAGTGTGTTTAGAATGAGCTGCAATACAATTTAAAATAATAATATTATTTAGGACGTATATCAGAAAGGCACACACTATTCCACCTGGACAGCAGTGTACTGTTTACCTTTAGAAATTAAAGCTGCAGGGCTGCTACTGAGGACCAGAGAGCTCTTATTAAAACATAATGAATCGCTCTAATAACCTGAGATCCAAGTTGCAAAATAATACTATAACATTGAGTGACCTTTTTAGTAATACAAGAGGAATATACAGTACATGTAACTGAACATATATGAAGTGAACGTGTAAAATTAAAAGTGCGTAAAGTGTGGGGTAACGGTTGACGTACATTACAAACGTCTTTAAAGTAAAACACGATAGCGATTCAAAATATATTTAACACACAAACATAACCATAAATGTAATTATGGCAAAATGTCATATTATTAATGATCTGTATTATTAACCCTAATTGAACAGTTTTAAATACTTCAACCACTCAGAATGACTGCTTTGCTTCAGATTTCTTTCTTACACAACTCATGCTGTAGAGTCTGTACATAAAAATCTTTAAAGGCTTCTAACTGAGGACATGGGTACTCCAAACTCTACTGATCCTGACTGCTGGATGATGTCTCTTCTGTTGGACAGAGAATGAAGGTTTGTAGTACAATACCCATTAAATACAGGTCAGTAGGTATCTACAGTGTCATCTATTTAATGTGTACATTAATACTCAATAAACATTCAATATAGAAAGACATTTTATAATTGCTTGAGCATACAACAGAAACGTTCCGAGATATTTGAGCACATTCTACAGTGAATCATCAAGGTAAATATGTAGATATATGTAAACATTTAAACATTTAGAGCTCAGGTCTGTCTAACAAAAAAGTTTAAATGAGCATTGCTAACCTGTGTGGTCCTGAGAGTTTGGTTCAGTGAGACAGTCCATGGTGGACAGGATCGAGGAGAAGAGATGCTCTGAATGAGTCTCCAACGCTTGAGACTGCCTCTCTATCAGCCTCAGTGTATCCTTCAGAACTGGAAACCCACAGGGGTAAGAGAATACATGACAACAAAGAGATTGAAATGTTTTTACAGGTAGTATGACCTTTTTTGGAGTGCACAACTACCACCGATTGGTGTTGATATGAAATGACAAGGAAATGGAAGAATAAATCAGTCATGCATGCATGGTCTTATTCTCCGGCTAGACTGCTGTCACACATGATTGTGGTTTTGGGTTACAGTGTACTATTCTTTTTGCTATAACTGTGCCACACACACACCAGATGCATTGCTTTTACAATATAAAAGAGAAAGTGCTTTAATGGCACTTTTATCCTTTTGAAGGTTCAGTAACACAATATAGCTCTACTGGAGAACGTTTAGGAAACTGTCCACCAGAGGGAGTTATTAACAAACAAGAAAAACACTTGGACTTCTCTTGACTGTACAACATACAGCAGCTAAATGAATACTGCTGAAGTATTTAAATTATAGAACTCATAGTTAGTGGATTTCAGGAATACATTAGTAATAGCATAGTCTTCCTTTTGACAAATGTTATTTCAATGCTAAAATATTGCCCTAGTTCGATAAATATAACTCGATGGATTTATACTGTCCAGCTTTCATTGCTTAAACTAGCTAGTTGTCTATGGAAGAAATTGCTAAACAATTCACATATTTTTCAGTTTACTAAAGTGAGTAATGTAAAAAGGTTTCATAATTTCCAAAAGTCACTGATGCTTAATAGAATGTGATATTTTAGATTATTTACAAGGTCATAACATACAGACTTGTTTTAGAAACAAAAGGTTCTTAGAAAAACATGATTCATGGAAATACAGGATCATGATCCTTATCATTTTGTGAAAAGCAGACTATTGGCTATCTAGGTCTGTGCTTTTAACAATGACCTCGCACTATATACACATATATACACATCTCTGAGCAAGCAAATACACCTACAGAGATAAACATAGGGCGACAGGTGTAAAGAGTAAAAGTGTTGTATATGGAAACTGAACAAATTCTGTAAAAATGAATGAATAAATAAATAGATAGATAGATAAGTGTAATAAATGCCTAATAAATTATATTAACAGACAGAAAACGTTACAGGAAAAAATATATTAACAGACAGAAAACATGTAGATATACTTCTTAATAAATACAATTCAAAATAAATATTATAAATAGAATATATAAATAGAAAATAATAAATAGAATATTATGTTACTATTAGAGATTATATCCATCATAGAGACTCACAGGGAGAGGCTGAGTCCATACAGCACAAAAGTAACTTTCCAGTCTGGAGGACAGATGCAGTAAGAGGCCTGTGGTCTTGGACTTCCTCCTGAAAATTCTGAAAGTAATTCACTGATTGATTCATCAATTTACTGAAAGTAAAAATGGCTTGTAGGAAACGTTTGAAATAAATCAGGCAATGCACACATCCAAGTATCCTATATACTGTTCATAGTACTGACCTTATAGTCAGCCAGAGAAGCTTTAACACTCTCAATGTCCACTGAAGGAGGGGAAAGGGCATCCATCTTCTCCACCACCTTGTGCAACCACCGGATCAGTTTTTCTAAATTTGAGCAGAAATTCTGACAAGAAACAACAGAAGTTACATTAGCTTCCATGTCACTAACACTTCATTCAGACCAACAGACAGTTTCAACTGACTTGTAAGTGCTGCAAGAGGGAACCTTGGGTCTCTTCCACCTCCTCATCAGTCTTCCTCTTCAACTCATACAAAGGCATTCCACTCAGCTGATCCACAATGGCTTCCAGATCCTTCAGGTTATCTCTGGTTACCTGACGGCTGATTACCTGCAGTCTAGTATCCGCTCCTTTTATCTGCTCTGTCAGAGGAACTTGCACACCAGCTGCCTGTCCCTCCACTTGTGCTGATGAAGACCTAACAGAGGCACTTTCCCTCTGCAGAGACTCCCAGCTGGTGGTGACTGGCTGACTTATCTGTGCTGTGATGTTTTTTAGTTTCTGAGAAAGATCCTCAATCTCCTGTAGCTGTTCAGGCAATTGGAGAAACTCCTCATCCCAGTCGCCAAGTGACCCTGGACAGGGTAAGATGCTTGTCGACCTGATAAAGCTCGGAGCAGACCTGGATTTGGAAAAGATGCCAAATTTCTTATAGTGAAAGCTGTCTTTCCCCTCACAAGCCAGACTTTCCAATGATAAACCCACCTGCTCCAGTGAGGAATTCAGGCTTCTAGACACCCTGATGTCTGATGACTTTGAATGTGTCCGTCTCCTCAGGTTCGGACTTTGAAATCCAAATGTCTGACTAGAAGCTGGACCATATCTACCCTGCTTCATTCCAGGAACAGTCTGGTCCAAAAAAGAAAGACTGGAAGAGCTGAGACAACTGTCCACGTCAATGCCAGAGTCTTGTAAAGGCTGATTACCTGTTTGAAACCTGTGTTGTTTTGAACTCCAGATGTTGCTCATGTTGGGTCTTAGAGGGTATGTATAATCCAGGAGGGTCTGATACTCCATGTCAGGATCCCAACTGGGAGACTTGCGGTCTGGCGAGGGTGGTAAGGTACTGGGAATAGCACAAGCCCAGTAAGAGGTTTGATAGTGGGACATTCTTTTAGGTTCAGATGAGAAGCTCTTGCTGTTCCTCAGTGAGAAGCCATTATTAAGAAGAGAGCGTCTGTCTTGCTTAGATACTCTTGTGTTTGCCTTTTGGGAGGTATGGATTTGGGGAGTGTACACATCAGGAAAAGTCAGCTGGGTGGAAGTCCACTTAGGGTTCAATGGTACTGTAAGGCTCAAATCGTCTAAGGGGGAACTAGTAAGGCTCCCACTTTCAACTTTGCTTGCTGAAGGAACAGGGCTCAAATTAGGTTGCTCATGAGAAGAACATAGCCTAAGGTCTGACAAATTCAAGGAGGCAGAAAGGTCTCTGGTTGCTGAAAGAGAAGACGCAATGACCTGGGGATCGTTTGTGCTATCCAACATGTTAGATTCTATCCCTTCATATTGTGTTTGACAATTTGCCACAGTGCTCAGGTGAACCTGTAAAATTAAATAAAAAATAAGGTTTTAATATGTTGCTATGAATCTATCATTTACAAATGTCCCTATGCTATAATACCAAGTAAAGTCCTAGATATATACATCAGATCTATAATCCTTAACAAATTATTTACCATATCCCTAAGCATTATAAACTTACAGAATCAAATTTATAAATCATTACCAACTTACCCTTTCTGAGTACTCAGGTGTCAAAGGATTCTTTAGGATTGACATCTGGTGCTCTGTTGAGATCAGTGGCTTTCGGGCAGTATACAAGCTCCTGCCTGTCAGGTACCTAGACGTAGGTGCCATGGTAACAGACTTTTTACTTGCACCACTCTCTCTGTCAAAGTCCTTATCGTCCTGGCCATGCAGCGGTCTCGCTCTGCCATTGGCTTCCTGTGTGAGGTGTCTCTTGTAGCCACTGCGAATAAAAGCTGGGATCCTGCTTTTATGCCTCACATAGTTCCCCTGCTCCATCTGAGACAAGCTGTCTGATAACGCTCAATCAATTCCCAGAGCAACAGGAACACACTGAAACCCTGTTATGATCCATTTGTTCTCAGTAGGACAGATGAACTGTGAAAATAACATGATCAAAAGTTAGGAGTCATCATCTTTAAGACGTCCATATGCTTCAAGTACCATTATACAGAAGCACATAGTAAATCTACAGGACACTGCATGCAAAAAACAAAATCAGCTTAGTTAAATGTAATGATGCGGCTGCTACTTGATACGGCTCAGCAAACTCGAAGTACAGGCTCGGACTTGTCTGCTATTCAAGATTAAAATTTCTCTTTGTACACCGCTACAAAGGAAATCAACACAGAAGACAATATAAAGAGAAACTCTGAAGATGAATATAAATGAACACCTATACAACACACGCATTAAAAATAATAAACATGTCACCCAGAATCAAATATAACTGCTGTATATATCTATTATATATCTATCTTATCATGAATTGAATTAAATCTCTGTAGCAGATAGAAACACTTGTGGAAGATACTCTTGGCAGTTTCCTGCTTGCTTGGCTCAGTCATTTTCAGGTACTTCTGGTTTCCATGGTGAGTGGCAGAGGATGGCCTGTCTAAAAAGCTGCTCACATGCTGAGTGCAACAAACGGCTTCGAATTACAATGTACATCTAGTCTAAAAACTCAGTGTGTTCTCCAAAACCAAGAGTTGCAGACAAAACTAGCATTATCATAATGTACGCTTAAATGTGGCTGTTTTGCATTAAAGAAAATATATGTTTTAGACTTTTGGAAGTCAGTCTGCTATAAAATCTTGTGTCAGATTTGTGTGCATGTTCTTAGAATGTCCATGTTGCTTTCCTCTGTGTTCTCTGGTTTCCTCCCACCTGGCAAAATCAAGCAGGTGTTGTCTACACTAGCATGTGAATGTGTGTGTATAACCATATCCTATCCCAGCTTTGTGTTTAGTGTTCCTGGCATAGGCTCCGGTTCCAGTGTGACCCTGACCAAGATAAAATCGTTGCAGAAGATGGATGAAAGAAATAATGATAAACAAAGGAAGAAAGATCGGTAGCTAAATGTAACCCTCAACAGCTCAGCTGTACAAATACAAATAGATAAATGTAAGTCTCCCTGGATAAGAGTGTCTGCCAAATACTATAAATGTAACAGCGTAACAATGTAACCATTGACTTGTCTGTATATTTGGCTGTTGATGCTATTGATATTTGAAGGCTTGGCACTGGAGCTACAGTGGAAACGTTTGGTTGTAATAAATCTCATGATGGTGTAATGAGATGTCTCTGTAGTGTACACACGTCTATCACAAGCTACTCTGTCACATGGAGTCCTGCCTGACTGAGGACTGAGAGCACTGAACTAAAATGCAGAGCAGCAGGAACACAGCAGAATCCCTCACGGTGCTTCGCCTGGTACAGTGTTCACCTGTGTCCTCTTGGACTTAACTGAACTTTGCAGTGCATAAATCAGTGCATGATAACTCAGTGGTTTAGAAACTGACCAAAGCCTTTGTATAAAACAGTTTTACAGATAAGGGAATTTGGCCAGCATTTATAACATGTGTTTATATCAAACTACATTCCTTACACTGCTACAGAATTACCAGTTTGCATAGGATCATTAAAACGACCTGTAAATGTTTAACCTATTGAATTCATCATTTAGACCTGAACCAAGCTTTTAGAAAAGCGGAAGGGCAGAAAGACTCACTCTCCAGCCACTGCGTCCTAAACAGACGGAGCTGGTGAAAGTGGAAGATCTTTTCACTGCTGGCGTTATCTGTAAAGGAGAAATAACTAAAGGGTTAATAAAGGACCGTCTTCTTAACCTTTCACACATAACCGATCTTTGCCTATCTGTCAGCACCAGCAACAAGTACTTCGAGTTATTGGTGCCGACGAGTGACAATATTCAATCAGAATGAACCTTCACTTAGTCTAAACGTTACACCGCTTCTGATCATCACAAAGACAGTCTTCGATGTTAGTAGGCAGCCATTTTATGTAGCCTTATAATACAGTGTAAATACCTTTTTTTCCCCAGATGTAGCGCAGAAGGAGTTTAAAAAGCTGAGTGCATACAAAATTCACACGCATATAGCGCGGAGTAAAACGTTCAGCAGTGAAAATACAGTTCAGCTCGCTAGTAAAACGGTTCCTATAAAAGGCGAGAGGAAAAGCGGAAGAGCTCGGGACAGCCAGCCAATAGAAACATCAGCCGCCATATAGCGGAGAACACACTCAGTTCCCCCTTTCTCCTTCTGTAGTTTTATTTACTTTTTTTGTGTGCTTAGTCTGAAAATACGGTATAAATACGGTATTATTATTAGGGGTCCGTAGCACTTGTGTGCAAGGACACCTATTGTTTTTGTTAGGATTTTTAGGGGTCCGTAGCACTTAGTGCTAGGAACCCTATTGTAATTGTTCGGATTTTTCTTTTTCTTTTTCTTTTTCTTTTTAGGGGTCCGTAGCACTTGTGTGCAAGGACACCTATTGTTTTTGTTAGGATTTTTATTAGGGGTCCGTAGCAC
>JAOTRJ010000043.1:18761999-18778482 GCA_028564905.1 Leptodoras praelongus | reverse complement strand
TCTATGATGAACTTAATTGTATTTGTTAAATATAAACAATTGTAGAAATGGATGCTTGCAACACACTCAAGCAAAGTTGGGACAGAGGGAAAATAAGACAGTAGTACAGGTACACAGCTCTGGAAGGTTCCACAATTAGCAGTTTAACTGGTAACAGGTCATCAGGATTGTGTATAAAAGGAGCATCCACCAAAGGCATGGTCCTTGTAAGCAAGGAAGGGTCGTGGTTCACCATCTTGTGCCAAACTTCATGAGAAAATTGTCAGTCAGTTCAAATACAGTTTTTCTCAGCACAAGATTGCAAAGAATTTAGGTCTTTCATCATATACATTTCTTAATATCATGAAAAGACCCAGGGAGTCAGGGGAAATCTTGGTGTGTGAAGGCCAAGGGCAGAAGCTTCTGCTGAATGTGTGTGAGTGTCGAGGCCTCAGGTGGTACTGTTTAAGAAACCATCGTGCTACGTACTTTGGAAAATGATTGTTACTTAACACAGTCCACTTAACAAAAGTGCAAGTGAATTAACAAATTACAGATTTGAGTTTTTATTGCATTTTAGGATATTGTTCCAATTTTTCTGTAGATGGGGTTTGTAAGTTTTACGTCCATGCTTATTATTCAATTGTTGATTTAAAACTGAAAGAAATCATTAAGTCATATGGGGAAATGTGCAGGCGTTTATTTTTCCTTATAGAACACCACTGCATGTCAAAGCATCTTCTTTAAGTCTGTTTTATTTAAAAGTTTATTCCTTCCAAAGTCAGTGGCAGCACCATATTGCCAATTTCCTGAAGCTGCTTATTCGTAGTCTTACATCCTCTAGTCATTGAGTCATTAGTGATCTATCTAGCACCTAGCAGCGGAGTGGCAAAGCATCAACCTGGATTCCACAGGCAATTTGTTCTGACTACGCGTTTGTTAATACAGTGAAACTGAAAATGAATGTTGTATGTAGTTGATTACTCATAAAATATACAAAATGTCATTGAGTATGTTTCATGTTGCAAGTTAGTAATTAATGTTTTAACCAGATATTATAATATTAACCTTTGTCACTACGCCCCCCCTTCTCATCCTCACTCTGTTATACTGCTGTCCGTCTGTCTGACTCTTTGCTGCTCTCTCCACAGAGCTGTACTGTAACAACATGGCGGCCCCTGAGATGGGCTGTAAATCTGGTGTATGTTGTGCTGGTACAGTAGCTGAGAGCTCTGTTTCCTAACATGGGGAATGAGAGCAGCTTCATCGCTGCCCCTTTCTTTTTGCACAGCACGCTGTTCTGCCTTTTCCGCTTCCCCCTCTCTGTGCATACTGGAGCAACACACAACACTGCGTTTTTTCATATGGCACACTCACACAACGAGCTCTTACTGAAAGTCTGACACACACTTGCCTCCCTCTCTTAGCAGCAAGTCTCAGGAAGCAGTAGTCAGAACAGGATTCCTGTAATTGCCCCTATTTCAGTGCACTGCTCCTCTCTTTTTAAAGGGTGAATCGTTCTGTATGGTGATTAATAATTTGAGTGAATCATAGCACTTTGAAGAGTTTGGTTTTGCATAAAGTCCTTTCCCCTTGTTGTGTTACCTTATCTGTTTGGCACAGTTGTAACGCGAGTCGCTGTGTGCTCTTTCTTCTCTGCGGCCACCGTACAGATATTGTAGACTCTCACCCCAGTGGAGGCTCAGAATGCTAATATGATGACAGCTTGCAGGCCAATGTCATGGCAACAAAGCTACAATCTGGTAACAGAAATGGTCTTTTATTTTTAACCCAAGTCTACCTGTTGATGCTCAAGCCAACTGCTGTTTGGATTGGGTGTCTGTTTCATTGGTCGTGCATTTTGTCCAACATGCCATGTAGCTGTTCATGATGTTTATTGCCTTTATTTATGGTTCCTTTAGTTTATGTGCCTAACAAGTTTTAACATACCATCCCATTGACTAAACACCACGTGTTTCCTTTCCAAAGGAGCGTTTTTGTACTTTATTGTTGTATTTTGCCTTTATGAGTTGTTTTTTTGTGGATTTATCTTGTTCAGTTTGATGAATCATGTCATTGTTTTCATTTAGCATTCTTATTCTGGATGAGAAAGCATCTAACACATTTTACACACTGTGTTAGATTTTCCTTCGCTTCATCCTTAATGAAATATATATTTATATATGTTTATACACTTAATCGTAATGTGCGTATTTTGGTCATCAGCACACAAGAACTAAGCAATAAAGAAAGAGCCTTTGACTTTGGATCTGATCTTCTCTCTCCCTCTCTCTTCTCATTTTCTCTCCAGATATATGTTGGGTAAAGGAGCAAAGCGGAAGCTAGATGAGGATGATGAGGGAGTGGAAAGCAAAGCGCTGGCGATGGCTGACGGCCTCTCCAAAGTCTCATACACTCTGCAGAGGCAGACCATCTTTAACATCTCACTGATGAAGCTGTACAGTCAGCGAGCGCTGACAGAGCCGAGCCTGGAGAAGCGTGTGCTCATCAACAACATGTTGCGGCGCATTCAGGATGAGCTGAAGCAGGAGGGCAGCCTGCGACCACTCTTCTTTCCTCCATCACCTCCACCAGACCACCCAATGGACGAGGGATTCCGGGAAGCACAGCCTGCTTTTGGTGTACTCTCTGTGGTGGCTCCACCCCCTATACTATCCCAGCAACCCCCAGTCCCACCTCTGTCCCCGGCTCTAGCCAGCCCCACGCCGCTGGATGCTTGCCTCACCCCGGCTTCTCTGCTGGAAGAGGATAGCGCTGTGCTATGCACTTCTCCCTCTTCACTCCATCATTCTCCATCCAGACTCCGACCCCCCATGGCCACTGACAGCTTCTCCTCAGCCCTGGATGAAATCGAGGAGCTTTGTCCATCATCCACAGCTGCAGGGTCTGTCACTACCTCCTCACTTACCGTTCCCCTTCCCATGCCCCTCCAGCTCTCCAGCCAGCCCACCACAGAATCAGACTCCAAAAACTGCACCAGATCCTGCAGCTCAAAGCCGGAGGGGCCGAGCCCACCAGCTGTGGAGCGGGTAACAACAAGTACAGCAGGTACAGCAGCCACTGAGCCCAGAGGGATGGACACTCTCCCTACAAGTGGCTTGGACATGAGCACTTTGCCATCCTCCTCCTCTTCCTCAGGCTTCCTCACCGATCTGGCCCTGGACGATATTCTCTTTGCTGACATTGACACCTCCATGTATGATTTCGACCCATGCACCTCGGCAGCAGGGGCCTCCCCATCCAAACTATCGCCTGTGGTGACGGCCGATGACCTCATCAAGACTTTAACCCCCAACCAGCCTTTCAAAATGGACCTCACTGAGCTGGACCACATAATGGAGGTGCTGGTAGGATCATGACCATGTTTGGCTGGGAATGCAAAAATAAATAATTTTTTTAGATACAAATTTAAAAAAAAATTTAAGACTTGTCTCTGTGGGTGTTTTGTACAGTTTTTATTTTTAAGGCAAGGCAGTTGTTATAATGAGTCGTAATGCCACCTAGTACTACTTTTCAACACTGTGCATGCACTGTGCTCGCCTTTCCAAATATGAACATGAAGGAACACACTTGGCTTCTGTCAGATTCTAGTGCCTTCATCAAAAATGACCACTTGGTAAATTCCTGTTTAATTTTTCCTTTATTATTATTATAATTTTTTTTTTTACTATTTTTTTTTTACTTTTGTCTGTATTTCATTCTCAATTAAGCAGAGAAAGAGTAGCAGCTCTCTTTCTTCTCCTCAGCGTACTGGTGCAAGATTGTGCTTAACCAAGTCTATTTTCATATAACTCTCATTTTCATAAAGCACAACAAATTTTAAGGAGGAACTTGGTTTATGTGTTTCTTTAGTGTTATTGTTTAAATGATAATATTATAAAGAAATATTTAAGTGAATTCTTTTTAAATTTAATCTTGTGAAATAACTTTTGCTCTTTAGTGTAAAATGGACGTTACCCCATCTGATGTATTTATACATGAGCTTTGGTATGAGATTTACCTTTTAAATTTGAGATGATCTGCAGTGGTGATTTGGTTCAGGCAATAAGTGCAAAAAAATGTGACAAGGAATTCTCTTACTCATCTGAAAAAAAAAAAGAAGTCAAAATAAAGTCCCTTCATGCAATGCAAATGCCCATAACTGCCACCTTAATTATTTTCAAGTTTCCAGACATTTTCCATTTATATTATAAAAAAAAAAAAAATATATATATATATATATATATATATATATATATATATTTCCTGTAAAAATATGACACTAACTTATAGTAAGGGGCTGTTTGCCTGCATTTCATAAATTATATCATAAGCAGCCTCAAATTAACATTGACTTAAAAAAACAACAAAACATTTCCTTCTTCTAATGGTGGCAACATGTTTGCTTTTTTACAAGCATTTCCCTCACCATTTCTTTGTGAGTGGTACATTACTCATATTGCATGCAGGATTGCATCATAACTGTACAAATGCAAGCTGTAGGATTTGGGGCAATGGGTTGTATTTGACCTTATGCATACCATTGGTTAAGTTTTGCCGATGGTCACCATGTCCTGTCTTCGCTCCTTGTTGTCTCTCTTGATGGTTTTGGACCAGTACAAATGGTCAGAACGATTGGGGATATAAACATTGGAGATTTTGAATTTAAAACATGCATAAGTGATGCTTGTCCTCTGTTACAGTTCGAATTACCAGAAAAAAATTTCCCCGTTTATATTTCTCAACGTTTGCATTACAAGACTTGATTCCATGGTTAAAAAGCCTGTGTGTGCAACAATAGGCAAGATATGCCTTTAGCTCTGAAACCTACTGCGAACCACTTAGTGCAATCAAACTGGATGCAGGGGATTTAGACTGTGTTTTCAGTTTATTTCTGACTAATCACATCATACATGTGCAAAGGGACCATTTCTCATATCAGCTGCTTAGTATTATAGACCTGTTTACTGGACAGTGCTGTTAATCAGTGATGACTTTATGACAAATATCATTTCCAGTCACAGATTTCAAGAGCATCTAGGCTTTTTAGCATAGATTCACATAGGCATTATCAGATAGTGAACTGTAATACTGGTTCTTTACTAGTGTGACCATTTTAGATATGGGATTCGAAATGTCTGTTTACAGAGAAGCCTTCGGTGGGAGTAACGGATCACATCCTATAGTGCTCAAGAGATTATATAAGAATTGGAAAAGATGACGATCAGGAGTAGCTTAAAGCCAAGCGGGCACTACTATTCGTTCATAATTATAATTACTGATTATTTTAAGTTGTTTGGATTTGGAGTGATTTTTGTTTTAAATTATTTATTTTTCATTTCCTGTGTAAATATATTTATTTTGATGTGAATCTACCATCTGGATTGTAATATGTACAGAATATATGGTAGGAATGTACTCCGCTTATAGGAATGTATTATACAATGAAATGGGTTGGAAGCCATCTTTTTTCTGTTTGAAAATGTATTATTTTTGTTTCTGTTTCAGTTCCTTTATTATAATTTTGGGGTGGTGTTTGTGGCAGTGTTTAGGTCTACACTTCCTACCCCTGTTTAAATATGACTATTTAATGTCTATCTAATTTTTTTTGCTTTGTGTGCAAGGGGAAAAATTGTGAAGCAATACTATATTCTCTTCAAAAATTTTGAGGTTAAGACTCCAAAGCTTATTTTTAAGGAAAGTCTATCTATAACCCTCAATGCCAAAACATGAAGAGCAGAGATGAGTGCTTTGTGATGCCGGTTACTGTTAGTATGACATGGTGTCTCCTTGTCTTCAGCCTATACCCCAGACTACCTGTTTGGGGAAATACAAGGAATTCAGTGGTGTTTGAGAGAGACCACCAGGAGCTGATGGGCTATGTGTAAGTGTGTGTTTTTTGGGGGGAGGGGGGGTGTATTGGGGAGGGGGTGTTCCCTTTACTGCTCAGTAAGACAGGCTGTATTTTTCACAGACCTTGGGAGCTGTGCCTTTTCTATGCAATTACCAACATGTTCATTTTGAGGAAAACCCACCCACCAACTGATGATCACTGTATTTAAAAGGTGTGGACTGTAGAATATATATAAAATATGGACAGGTGTCTATGAATTTGAAACAGTCTTACTTTTGTAGTTTTATATCATACAATAAACTATTCAAATTAAATTTTATTTGATGTGGATTTTTTGTGTTTATCACATCTATCTATCACTTTAACTACACTTAATAAAGTGCATTAATAAAGTATATGTGACTGATGATGCACTACAATGTTCACATACTGTACACTCTAAATTAATCAACAAAGTTACATGAGAGTTTTGTGTTCCCATTACTTTTCTTTCTGTCCTCCGTATCTCAAGGCTAATATCAAGAATTTCTGCATCAACAGTTGCCACCATTTTGTAACTGTGACTCATGAGCTGTTACAGTGAGCCTATTTCCAGCATTGGGGCCACACAGCTGTGGAGAGCAGAGCCACTTTTAGTTCTTAGTGCCTGGCTATGTCTCGTTTGTGTGCATGAGGCAGTAGGAAAGGGAAGCCAGGCAGGAGCATAGCCTTGTCATCTAGTCAGGACAGAGAGGAGTTTTTTCCCCTTATGTAGAACACTGTCTTTATGTGACTTAGTAAGTCACACACACACACACACACACACACACAAACACACACACAGCAACCACAGCACCACACACTTATGCACTGTGTACAACACTCTTAGCCATTCTGTTTGTAGTCTTGGATTTTAATTTGACTTTCATTTTGCCACTGATTTGTTTATTGGTTTATTATCTAAACTAATAGGGCAGATTATGTATTTCTAATACTTGGGTATTTTGTGATATTTTACAAGGTTTTGGAGAATTAATTACAAATGTTGGCTTATATTATTTTCAAAGGAGTTACTCTAGTATTAAGCAGCTTCACCGTCTGTCAAAACAGCAAACTTTTTCAGTGTGCCACAATAGTTTCACAGTTAAACTAATTTTCTGAAGATCATTTTCTGAAAAATTGCATAGCCTGTTGGACATACTCCAAAAGGCAGTTTTGTATCATGAACACCTTGATGCATCTCAGCCTCAGGGAGTTTTCACACTTCCTGTTTCATACAAGTCCATTTCAGTGGTCTCAGATAGATGACTCAGCATTTCTGTGCACATGCGAACACAGCAAATGAGCTCACACCCTTCAAAAATGATCCACAAGCGAACCTCCAGAGGTGACCTGAGCATGGTTTGCCTGTGGTTCATTTTCTCTTCAGTTTCATTTGTGCATGCTACAAATCTGTTACTAGTACATTTCACATTCTGCTACATGGATAAAGAGCCTTTGGATTGCTGTACATAGGTAACAACCTTTATGTCACTTAACAAAAATTAAGTAAACTTATCTAAATGGCTTTCTCCTTAGTCATATGGTCATGACAGGTATGCTAATAATGGCACTGAGGCACTAGCAAGTATGCCATTGAGTTTAAGTATTAAAGCAGCAATAGTAATAGCAAAAAAAATACTACAACTAATAATAATGTGACCGGAACAATAGTTACTGTTTGTTACTATTGTAATATATGGCATATATGCATGTACGTATGTCTATGCTAACCACTCAAATCTATTACACAGCTATTACACTATCTTGTGGCATGTGGTCTGGACAATGTCTGGACAGTGTCCAGAAAGAAAACTGGGTCCCTTTGTGAGTCTTTTACATCTAGTTCCCTCTCAGGGCCACTTTAACTGGACTGAATATGATTAATAATTGAAAACACCCTTACATATAGTTTGTCTTATATTCAAAGATGAATAAAGTATAATACAGTTTAGTAAAAGGTAAAGGAACTATAAGCAATAATCCTCATTTGATAAAGTGGATTCTCACCAGTACTTAGTAACAAGCACTTAGTAGGTTTTGGTCACCACAAGTTGACCAGTAGCTAGAGAAATAAGTGTACTGCTGATGAAAGCATCACAGAAGTTGGAGGAAATAAATGTTTTATCTGGGTCACTATGCCAGGACTGGTTGATGTCTAAGGGCCTGCATTATTTCATGGTTAATGTTCCAAATGATGGTGTCCACAAAACAGCTAAGATTGTCTCTACGGTTTCAGTTTGCAGCTTGTTGGGTAAATTAGGGATAAACCAGCTTTGACAGATTTGTGTCAATATGATAAACTGATATCTTGAAACAAAGGATATGCTGGTGTGAGATGATTGCTTTTAGGTATTTAGAGTTTGTCTGTGGGAAGTCTGATATAGATGTAAAGGGTTAATCTGTGCCCTCTTGCCAGTTATGCCACACACTTAGGCTAATTTAATGGACACAAGTTACTAGTTACTCCGTTACTAGTGTCTTTCTTTAAGTGAACTTTTTTCCTGTCTTTTCTTTTTTTTTTTAAAAGAAAGTGATAGGTTACAGTTCTGCAGAAGAGCTCTGAATTGTGAGAGAAAAGCACCCACCTGCTCTTCTAAGGCATCAACCTCAACGATGAATGACAAGCTGAGATCTGGATATTAGAGGAATGGCACTACAATAAAAGCCTTTTTGAGAGAGGAGAATGCAATCTCCTCCTGTATACTCCAGACAAGTTATTTTCTGTTCTCTTTTTAACAAGGACGTAAGTGCAGAGTCTGAGCTAAGGTTTCTAATACATTTCTGGCAAAAGCCTAGAAATCTCTGAATTTATTTAATATTTTGTGGCCAGTTTATGACAGCTTGGACCTTGGCATCATCCATGACAGCCCCATTCCCCCCACCCCACGCCTTTCCTATAACTTACCCAAGAATTGGCACTCAGGGTACACATTAATTATATTTTTCTGTTTTGTACTGCATGATTGTTCCTGATTTGCAGGACTCTCTGTAGAAGGTGGATGTACTCCTCAAGGGAACTGGACCATATCAAAATGCCAGCAATGTAACCAATTATAAACTAAGCCACTGACCAAGCCAAAGGTCATTACTAGGTATTCATAATGCTGAGACTACTAGTCTTCTTTTTCATTTTCATCAAGATGGAAGAAGAACTTAAATGTTCTAAGACTAATAAAATAGGTATTGGATACAGATACTTGATGATAGTCTGATTGAGGCCACAGAAATCAACATAGTAGACCCATCTTTTTTCTGCTTCAACCCCACATAGGCAGGTGATGTGCAATGTGTTCAATATAACCTTGACCAAAGGACTCAGAGATATACTCTCATGACTTTATCGGGTGGATGGTGAAAAATCGTCTTTAAAGACTTCAACATAATGTTCATATAACTGTGTAATGGTGTCTCTAATTGAGCAGATGGTCTAAAGCTTTGCTCCTGTATCCCTTTTCAGATTTCATGTCTTGTGTTGAAGAGTACAGAAAACAAACATTGACACTTAGACAGATCTCTTTATATTTGTTGGGTTATGCAATGTGCAACTATTTGCTAGTGGCTGATATAACGGGAGTAGGACCAGGAATCCCCAGTTGTTGGAGTTTTTCAGTGAAGTTTCCTAGCAAGACATGAGGGGCATGAGAGTTTTGGTACTGTTGTCACCTTCTACACATCCTAATGGAAATGTGTTCTATTATAAATGACAGATACAGGTGAAGGTTCAGCTTTAATTAAAATCATTCAAATAAGACCAACCATAGTGTGTAAGGAATTATCAAAATGGTGACAAGCAGAACGTCAAATGACTGGTGAACATGAAAAACTTGAAATGTCACAAAACTGAATGAAACTCCTGATTATTTAAAGGCAGTGTGAAGGACTGTAGGTTGGTCTCATTAGAAGTCTGGAGGTTATGACCATGGCTACATACCTGCTACAGCTCTGGCTATGAACTTGAAAAGTTCTTAAGTATACCAAAAATAGCTCTTTTTAAAATCACAACTATGACCAATGTCAATTGCAGTACAAAAATATGGTAATTTCTGTTTCATGTTTCAGTCTGACTGAGCTCTCACACCTGTATTTCTGGCTCATTGTGCTAACGGTTCAGTCGACATCTCATACATCTTACCTCTTTTCCTCTGCTTTCCATGTGTGTTGAGTGCTGCACGTTATAAAGAGGGAATGTATTGTTTTTAATTGGTGAGATGGTTATTTGGTTACCATTTGGATACCATAAATATTATGATTAGTATGACAGAAAAACACGCCGAGGTGTTTAACTATTAGAACCAGTGGTCATAGTTGCAGAAGCAAACTGCCTAAGCAGCTGCATCTATAATTGCATTCTGCTCAGTTCACAGAGGGCATCTACAGCATTTCTTGTTTCTGTGAAAGTGCAGAGAGAGAGAGGGGGGGGGGAGGACACTGCAGCAGACTTGCATTCTGCTCTGCCCTCCTTCCCGCCCTCCCTCCACCTCTCCCTGTCAGGTTGGCTTTGTGGGGCTATCTGAATAATCCTGTTCCGCTCGGCCTGTGGAGGGAATGAAGCCACGCCTGCTCTCCGCCAACCACAAGCCCAGCACACACACACACACGCACACACACACACACACACACACAGCCACACACATGTTTATATAATGCCTATGTCGGCACAGCATTGCCCCCACTGGCTGGAATGTAGAGTGCATTGTTTGGAGGCCCCTACGTCTCTCTGCACTCCACCCCCTAAGGAAAACGCTTAACTAGTGATGATACATTGCTGTCGTCACATAGTGTACATTACGAACAAAATGTTTTCATACATATACCTGCAAATGAAGCACATTCCAAAGGCTCACATGCTCACCTGCTTACTAAACACACTCCAAGAAAAATTTAAAGTTTCAAGAATATAGAGACAATAAAGGACAGAATAAAGAACAGGAGTGTTTTGTCACACCATGCCTACTGACAAGATAAAGAGCAATTTGCTCAAGTATAATCAGACCTATTACCAAGGCCGTTTGTCATCACAGTAGAAGTAACAGATATGCAAAGACCTTCAGGGGTAAAGATAATTTTACTCTGATCATTTAAAGCATTTAACCATTTCTCTGCACATCTTACAAGCACCATCTAACACCTCAGTCAAAATTTCCTATAGGTTTTCACTCGCAGACTGTAAACTCCATAGAAGATGATTTATACCATTGTTATACTTATCAAACCATTTGGTGAGCCCTCATGCCCTGTGGATGGGGGCATTATCAACCAGCAAGAGACCATTCCCATTAGAATAGGCATATTTTATCTTAGGATAAAGGAGAACAGTTTAAATATCTTTGTATTGATTTGCAATGACCTTGCCCTCTAAGAAGGCAGGTTGACCAGAACTATCCCTGCAATAAATGGCCCCCGCTGCAAAACAACATCATCCATTTTCCCATTCATTTCAGTGCTGGATGTCAGTGCCAAAGTTCTCTGGGAGTTAATAATTATTCAGGGCAGAATGGAGATACCAAAGACCAGTTGAGATTTACATTTAAACAGTTGACAAGGTTATGAGACTATGAAACTAATAATCTACATTAGTACTTGTAATACCTTTAAGCCAGTGTGGCACAAATGACTAATGACATTTTATGACATTTCATGAATATCATTTAGAAAAAGTCACATTTGCCTATTAATAGACAGGTGCTTTCATCCACACTACTAATTAAAAACATTACAAAATTACAAAAATAAATCTTAAGAGACACTGATAATGGTGTCAGATGATCTTGACTTTCATGTACAAATTGTTCACTTTTTGCCTTTGCATTAGGTTACTTAAGTGAATACATGTGATTGCATGTGAGCATGAACAGGTTCATGTGATTTCCAGTGTGCAAGTGTTGAGGGGAAAGACCCAGAGTGAGGAGCCAGAACAGGAAGTAAAAGGCAGACCACACACAGCTGCAGCATGGAAGCAGTGGGTGTGAGGAAGTGTGTGGGAGTGTGACATTAAAAAACAGACAAACAAGGGACAGATAAAGAGGCAGAGCGGCAGTAGTATAATAGATGAAGAATGTAAAAACCCTGCTTGAATATTGTGAATTAAATAACAAAACATGAGATCTCTGAGTCTAATTCATTCTTTATTAGGCAGTATCAGATCAGATGGTATGAACCTCTCTCTTTACATACACAGAAGAATTCAAGATACTTTCAAACACAGCTCAATTTTTTAAATTATTTTATTCATTTTAGGCAACACAAAAGCCCTATTTTTCCTCAGAGCCATGCTGTTGGTTGATGGCTGGTGTCAGTTAAATGGCTGGATACTGCAAACAAGAGAAAGAGGCATATAGACAGATGAGGTGTTCAGCAGGCCCAGGTGCACCAGGTCGGATCGCTGTGTCCAGTGTGAAGCCCTCTGCAGGCCTTTCCGCATGAGAAGGTGAGGAGAATGGAGCAGTGGGAGAGGAGCACAGGGCTGCTGCAGCATTAACCCATTAATCTAATTACAGCCAGGCCATACTAAATAAACACTTATTAAATTTGCATGCTCAAATACACTTAAGAACGTGCACAGTCAGAATGTGAGGTGCTTTTCACCCTCATTCAGGGAACACCAAGAACCCACAGAGTTTTCACTAAACTCATGGGTGTGCAATATTTGTTTACAGTAAAGGCAAGTAAATTGTTGTTACTAGTGTCAGCAGGATAGTGAGCTGCACTTGAATTACACAGACAGATATTGCAAAAAATCTCTTTCCCCTAAAGAAAGCAAATTGAATCTTTGTGCCTTATAAAATAGAACTTACTAATAGGGACATTTAATACAATTATCTAGAGACAAGCAGAAAGTAATATGACATTAAGCCATGCATTTATGTGACCAAATGATTATTCTACTAATAATCGAGTCCCTACAGGTGGCCTTCCTCATTAGACAACTTATTCGTTTATTGCACAAGCCTGCCCCCTACTGTCAAAAATAATGATTACTTACAGCAAATTTCAGGTCCCCACAACGACCTCTCAAGATAACTTGCATGCAATTGCATTGTAATATACTGTATATACAGTACATAATGTAGGCGTATAATAAAGCACACACTTTATAAATAAAGAAATAGCTATCCATGAAATATGAAATAACTCATTCAGATAATTCAAACAAATCAAAGAAACTGTTACAAAAGAAACTGAAATGAAAGCAGTACAAACTAATTATTGTAAACGTTGTATATAACTTATAAAATATACATTTATGTATTTTCCCTATTGAAAAGGTTACAAATATCAATCTTTTTTTTCTGCAGACTTTGTTAGCCCCCTTTTACCCTGTTCTTCAGTGGTCAGGACTCCCACAGGACCCACACAGAGCAGCTATTATTTCATGGTGGATCATTCTCAGCACTGCAGTGACCCTGATGTGGTGGTGGTGTGTTAGTGTGTGTTGTGCCGGTACAATTTAATCAGACACTGCAGTGCTGATTAAGTTTTTTATACCCCTCAGTGTCACTGCTGGACTGAGAATAGTACACCAACCAAAAATATCCGGCCAACTGTCCTGTGGGTAGCATCCTGTGACCACTGATGAAGGACTAGAGGATGACTAACACAAATTATGCAGCAACTGATGAGTTGCTGTCTCTGACTTTACATCTACAATGTGGAGGAACTAGGTAGGTGTATCTAATAGAGGGGACAATGAATGGACACAGTGTTCAGAAACTTCAGCAGCACTGCAGAGTCTGATCCAATTGTACCAGCACAACACACTGGGGTCACTGCAGTGCTGACAATGTTTGATATTTTAAGCTTTGCTGCCTGACAGCTCTAGGTGTCATGGTTCAGTCCTGAACATGTATGGAGTTTTGAGTTTTTCCCATGTCCATGTGTGTTTCCTCTGGATTATCTGGGTTTCTTCTACTTCCAAACACTGTCAGGTGGATTAGCTATGCTACATTGTCCTGAGTGTATAAGTGCTCCATTCATGGTCCTGTCCGGAGTGTATTCTTGGCTCATGCTGAGTGTTCCTGGTATTGGCTTCAGATCTACTGTGACCTTGACCAGGATAAGCTGATTACTGAAGACAAATAAATGAATGAATGAATGAATAAATGAGAATTTTGTGTGATCTTTACAGTAGAGGAATAAATGTTTTTATGCAGTAATCACCTGTTATATAACGAGCATGTGGCCTCTCCTTTCTGAACAGCCAGCTGTTTCTCTGCTTGCTCTTTTTGATGGTGGCACTGTGGGCACTGAGCCTGGACCTTGTCAAGATCTGGGCTGCATAACATTCTAATTTACTCTGACTTGCAGTTTTACATTGCTGGTGTTCTGGTTATTTTTTGCCTATGTGGTATGATCTGTTTAGTGTTTATCCTGGGGTTAAAAGCAGTACTGGTCTGGGCTTTGTGTTCTCTGTTAGGGAGCCTCAGAACCAGCTGATTAAGGGCTCTTTCTTGGGTTTTTAAGATCTTGAATTTCAGCAATTCTTCAGGACTTGTCTTCAAGTACAAAGAGAATTTGAGGGCTATTATTATGTTTTATGTTTTACATTATTACAATTGGTTTGTACAAAAAGTTTGTTGACAATTATTACCTCACATTACTTTATTGAATACACTAATTTAAGCATTGTCAGGATTTGGAGTTGGAGATGGTTGCAAACATAGGTTTAAGTTTATTAAGTGGAAAACAAAGGCGAACACTACGAACATGAACTAGAAACTAGAAAAACAAGAACTAGAAGAGGGAGGCCACAACAGGTCAAATGGGTGAGTGACATACTCCATAAAGCCAGAGAGGGAAGTGATGCCTTCAGTGGAGCCAGAGGGGAAAGCAACATCCTCTGCAAGACCATGGGGGGGACCTATGTTCTCCGTAAAGCAAGAGGGTGGAGCGTTGTCCTCCTCATAGCAAGAGGGGGTGTGACATACACCGTAAAGCAATAGAGGAGGAGATGTCTTCAGTGGACTAAGGAGGTAGAGTGACGTCCTCAGCTGAGGAGGAAGGCGGGGCAACATTCTCAACAGAGCAAGGAGACAGAGCCGCATCCTCAGCGGAATAGGAAGGCAGAACCATGTCCAAAGTGGACCTGGTGGGATATCAATGTCCTAAGCAGAGCAGAATAAGGAATGATGCGGCATAGTGGCATCCTCTGCAGGGCAAAGGCTTAAATGGATGTCCTCAGTGTAGCAACAGGATGGCATAGCATGCTTAACTTAAAAAAATGGGCAATTCAACTGATAAAGCATGTAACCATGTAAAGGCACCACCAATCTGTGAATTTGGGTTTATTATCGATAATAATAAGTGTGAACACCACCAACTCACACAAAGTAATATTTTAAAGTAACCTAGTGTAAAGTACCAACAATTAAACTTTTTAATATAATAACATTTAAAGAACTGAATTAAATGTTAATCAATCAATCAAATTACCAATCTGAATATACATTTTGAAAACTTGAAGAAAAATACTTATTGCCAGTGCAGTGCATCAAATTTAAGATTTTTAAAGACAAAACTTTAACCTTAAATCAAATTGACTTACATGTAAAGATTTGGCAACTTTCAAGTTGGAACAATACTCAAGCTTTGATACAATACCTTGAAGTAAGCACTAAGTACTAATCAATAGGATAAAGTGCAAGAGATCAGAAGTGCACAGTAAGTGTGAGTTAGGCATGTTATTAGATTATGGTGTCAGGAGAGAAGGCGCTCTTTTTAGAGATAAGTCTTCAAGAGATTCTTGAAGATAGAGAGGGACTCCCCTGCTCTGATAGCATCTGGTAGCCTGCACTATCCTCGGGGAACAGACAAGAACAGTCTGGACTGAGATTGCCTTGTGTGGCCTTGGGTGACTTACTGAGACAGGTATCTGTCAGTGTCTATGAAGACACTTTATTGCCCTGTTATAAGGAACAAAATAAACCATACATGTAGACTCATCCTGGATCACTTGAATATTGCTGAATTTGTAAGTCCGAGCTCCTTTATCCTTTTTATTTCTTTAGTTGGTCACACTGTGAAAGGCTTTTTTTTGTAAAGATAATACTGAATTTTCTTTCCTTTTGAAGAAATGCTGCAGTAGCCTGAACCTCGGCAGTTCATCTGCTCAGTACCAGTCAACTGACAAGATGACTAACAATTTGTTGAGAATGATCCCTTCCTAGGCATAAAAACAATAGTGATATGCTAAAACCATGCCAAACTATGAAGCAACCAATTACAGAGCAGCCCCTAAGGCCACCAGCTTGCCAAAAGTTTAAGGCAGGGGTGTCCAACCTTATCCACAAAGGGCTGGTGTGGGTGCAGATTTTCCTTCCAGTCAAGCAGGAGCCTCATTCCACCTGTTTTTAATCAGTGTATCTTAACTTTCAGTGGTGTGTGGCTTCTGCTTCGTTGGAAAGAAAAACTTCACCCACACCGGCCGTTCATGGATAAGACTGGACTCCACTGGTTCATGGCTTTGCATAAACACTCGTTTGGCCAGGGCGGCACGGTGGCGCAGTGGATAGCGCTGTCGCCTCACAGCAAGAAGTACCCGGGTTCGATCCCTGGTTGGGGCGACCTGGGAAATTTCTGTGTGGAGTTTGCATGTTCTCCCCGTGTCTGCGTGGGTTTCCTCCGGGTACTCCG
>JAOTRJ010000043.1:18751463-18761899 GCA_028564905.1 Leptodoras praelongus | reverse complement strand
AATGACTGACTGACTGATGACTCGTTTGGCCAGTGCCCAGCGGACAGGAAGTGCTTGTATTCACACAGAATAAAGCAAATGCAAGTGCACTTTTTGAAAAGATTTTAATAAATGCTAACATGATTACAAGGTGCATAGTACGACTAAATATTTTTTATTTCATAATTGCTTGGTAGTATGTAAATAACTTATGTTTAACACGTTTAAGCAGCCTTTTTCCTCTGGATACCTTGACGCGGGGGCGGTGCCTATTGACCAGGCGCCACCGAACACAAGTAGCCTATTATATTTCCTACTCTTTAGTTGACAGTAGAACATACACATGAATAAATTAATAATAAATCTGCCCACGCAATTTTAATAACCATTTATGTCCGCGTCATTAACCGTAGTGTGTGCGCTCCATATCAAGGCAGGAATTTACGGCTGCTATAATTTTTATAATCCACAAGATGACGCTGTTTACTGCTTCGCGACGTCGACACTTTACCGATACAACTCTTCAGATTTCATGTCCATAAATACAAGATGTTTGTGCAAGTACAGATTTAAGCTTATTAAGGCCAACACTAAGACAAACACTAAGTGTCCATTTGTAGCAGGTTGAAATATGCATTATTTTGAAATAAATAAATTTAAATGCCTTAAAAAAAACACAACAAAATTTCTTTTGCACTTCTTGGTCTGGGTTTTACGGGCAAGCATTCTCAAACGTTTTGCAGTCTGGGTGAATTTTAACTGTCAAAAATCACAAGCAGAGACATAAACACATTATTTTAATGCTATTTTTATTTTGTACCCACATATTTACACACATTTTTATTAATAGTCATTAAACTCCACTTGACATTGTTCATATTCATTCATCTTCAGTAGGCCTGAGAGTTCCTCATCCTCATCAGGGTCACGGCAGATCTGGAGCCCTTCCAGACAAAGCAAGAGGATTCACCCTGATGGGACACCAGGGCATCACAGGGCACCGTGCACAGATACACACATTCAGGGACAATTTACCACAGCCTATCTGCTTATCTGCATGTTGTTGGGAGTTGGAGGAAACTGGGGTAGAATGTGGAAATCTCTGTCACCCTGAGCTCAGGAGCAAAGCAAACCAAGGCCCATGGAACTGTGAGTCAGAAATGCTTTGGCTTTATTTATAGGCATATTTATGATAACAGAGGTTGTGGACTTAACCACTGTAATAAGAAAGGTTGTGCCTCACAAATCCCACACTGGCCTACATGTGATTACATTATAGATGTGGTCAGTCTAGTATGTCTGCCCTCTCTCTCTCTCTCTCTCTCTGATATGTGATTTAATGTATTGATTTATGACAGTTTTTAACCCTGTAATGTTTAGTAACATTTTAGAAGGCTATTTTAAAACACGTAGCATAGATCAGTAATTTTTCACGACTACTCCGCGCACTGTTATAGTCCCTTTGGGAAATTAAGGTAATTGCACAGAAGGCTGTGAACACTTCACAGGTTACTCCCAAGTCGCACACTACCATAGGCTATGTCCTGACATAAGCCAGCCTACTGTTTAGTATACTACAGTGCGTAGTAGGCTGTGTGATCTGGGATGAAGCCAAGATTGGAGGTAGACACAGGATTAAGGTCCGTCCCTGCTAGTACACACGTCAGCACAATTTCCCACAGCGGTGCGGGGAATGAGCCTGGAGCTTTTGTGTCTTGTCTCTCGTTGTACGGTTTACATCAGATGAGTTCCGGTGATCGCGTGGCTGCCTGAACACTCCGCTGTGAGAAAGGCGCACGCCGCTGTCAGATTCCTGCGCTACTGTAAGCATCTTATGGTCTTCAGCACAAGATGGCGGAGCCGAGCACGGAAAAGGACGCGATAGTGAGTATCCCGAAGCCTGTCGAAACCTTACCGCGTTACATTTCACTGGAATTGCATGATCATGATATGAATGGATCATATTCAGCAGATCTGAATGGCAGGTTGGAAATCCGGTGAACACCGAGCGCCGTATACCGTGTCAGTGTAGCGCCTGAGTAACAGGAGCCTCTAATCACGGACTAATTGAATATTTAGGGCGATGTTCCTGAAATTCCTCAACGCTGAAGTATAAAACAAGACCTGCACCTGGCACTCATAATGAATACGTTTATAGCTGTGTTTATAAACCCTAGAGAAATATCTGTAAGGTGTTTTGAGAAATATTTGTGAGGCGTGCGCTTTTGCATTGTTCTTGTCCGCATGTTATAAACATAATATAAATCATAAATTGCAGTGAAAAGGTTTTTTTTTGGAGGTATTGTTCTTAAAACCTGCTCTTTCTCCTTTCCTCTTGGATAAAACTGAAGACAACCGAGGACGATCATCTTAACGATTCATTAGGAGACGCCGGGTTGATCTCCCCTGACAAAGAGGATATCTCACGAATCCTGGTGCAGTAGCCTCATGTATATCACAGTAAAAGATAAAAGACATGTAATAGGCTACTGACCATGCCTAGGCTCATGTCTGTGACTAATCCTCCTTTATTTTAATCTCACAGACAGTGCCATTCAAAGGTCGGATCAGAGGAGGGATGAGGCCTGGTAAGAAAATCATAGTCATGGGCATCGTGGATGCAGAGCCAGACAGGTAGAGATGATAATATGGTCACTGTCATTGCATCATTGTCATCTCCATTTGGTGATAGAACTCATACTTAAAAAATTATGTATGGCCTTCTTGTTCAGAAACAACATTGTCTAGAGCCTTGCTGTCACGAGTGAATTTTTTGTTCATTCTCACCTTGCTACTAGTTCACTAGCTCACTGCTGGACCAATATTTAAAAAAACCCACAAGGTAGTCAAGCTACTTTATGAATGTCTAGTTAATTTTTGAATTGAACTATATCATGAATCATCATGACAATATTGGCTTTTGTAAATATTGGTACTGATTTATCACAGTCTACAGTATGCAAATGGCCTTGAACCCTGCAGATATGTTACTGAGGGTTTGATCATTGATTTCATAAATTATATTGCCAATTTAGTGTAGATCAGAATTTAACCATAAATACTAAACTATTTTAACACACTGTAATATGAAAACTCAATATAATATTTTGTCCATATTTTGGACTTTTGCATATAGGCGTGCTCTAGACCAGGGGTGTCAAACTAAATCCAAAAAGGGCCGGTGTGGGTGCAGGTTTTCCTTCCAACCAAGCAGAAGCCACACCTCATTCCACCTGTTTTGAATCAATGGATGTAATCAATGGATCTTGACTTTCAGTAGTGTGAGGCTTCTGCTTGGTTGGAAAGAAAACCTGCACCCACATCGGCCCTTTGTGGATTTAGTTTAACACCCCTGCTCTAGACTTTGTAGATGAATGGCATGTGAGGAAGGATTCTGATTGGCATTAGCTACTCTGACAGAGGGAGATTTTACAGAAGTTAACTTCTGCATTGTGGGTGTGTCACTGAGTCACCCTATGCAAATATATTTTCCTTTTGGCCGTATTGTAGCCTGCACTCCCATTTTGGCATTTTGTACCAAAGTATGTGCCTTTTTGACAATTGCCAGCAACTAAAAAAATGTAGACATCCTTATTTGGACATGCTGATGGTACCATAGACATTAAACACATCAACAATATTTTGAATTTGCCCATTCTCCTTCAGTAATGACTGACTGATTTGCTTCTTAATTCAAGCCACATTTCATGGACATATAAATAATACTTTTTGAAAACCTTAAAAACATATGTGAATTAAGTATATTGTAACAGGTTTTTTTTTATTTAAGTCTCACTGGAGGCATTTATGGTATATATGAATTATACTAGAAATGCCAAATTTGCATATTGAAATCAGTTTTACAGGTGACCTGTGTTTGGTCTTCTTGTTAAATAACTGTTTTATGTATTATAGCTTTGATGTCAGTCTAACCTGCAGCTGCAATACAGAGAAGGATGAGGAGGAGGTCACAGATGTGGCCCTGAAACTTAGTGCCCGATTTGCTGAACGGCAGTTCTTGCGGAATGCAAGGGTTTCTGGGAAATGGAGTGAAGCAGAGGCAGCCATTCCATATTTCCCCTTCATCCAGGACCAGCCATTCAGGGTAATTAACAGACTTTAATCTGTAGCATGTCTACCAGTGATACATCTTATGGAGGAATATGTTATGAGTAAAATCATTATTAACAGTTAAGTGTCACTGACTGGATGTCTGGGGTGAGATGCTGGCAGTCCATATTAAGTGCAGCTTTTTCGCAGACAATAGGAATTAGGTTAAAATCAAACTAAAGCCTTTATATTTGGGTTCATAACATTGTCTCAGCACCTAGTTAGTGTTCTGCTAACCTCTGCAACACAGCTTTGTCATTTTCCAATGCCAAGTAATTGTTTTCTGGCACAAATTCTAACAACCAGAAAAGATGATTTTGTTTACTGTTGAAGCTGTGGCCACTTGTCAAGCAATGTAAATGTAGCCAACAGTTAATTATGTTGAGATTTTGCAACAATGGCTTAGTCTTGTAACCAATGGATAAAATGGACAAACTATAGCCCTTCTAAACAAAAGTAGTTATAGAAGCCAAAAAATTCAAATTGTTTTGTGTGCTGCTGTGCATGGCAGTAAGCTGTAAAGCAGATGGATGAAAAGAAGGCTGTGATAATGAGGTTAGTGAAAAAGGGCTGGAGGAAACAAGTCACTCTACCTCCAGATCAATCAATGATCCAATACAAAGCTGAGATAAGCATGCAAACTGGATAAGTGCTTCCTTTCAGCACACTGAACCTACAATGTGTAATTCAGTCTTCAGACTTTTGCTTTCAACTTTTCCATTATGTCCCCTCTCTGTCTCTCTGATTACATGTTCTTTCTGTATTTTTACTTCTATCCATGAAGATTGAGATCCATTGTGAACACCAGCGCTTTAGGATCTTTGTTGATGGACATCAGCTGTTTGACTTTTACCACAAAGTGAAGTCTTTGCTGACCATTGATATGATCAGGATAGATGGAAGTCTGCAGATCACCAAGCTAGGTTAATCCAGCACACTGGAGCATGTTCCAGAGAGGACTTCTGACCAAGCCCACCTTTGTCTGGTGAAATTTTTAAAGGCCTGAGAGGTTCTGCTCCATCAAACACATGAGTACCTACATTCCTTCACTCTGTTCTTTCTTTTACTTTTCCTCATATCCCATTTTCTCGCTGCACATCTTAATAGATTGAGATGTAACGTGAATCTTTGCAGTGTCAGCAATGTGTCTCTTTAGGTGTTTATAGATTTAAACAAGCTTTGTTGTGTCGACTGCTTGAGGGACCTTGTGTAACTGCTTCATAAAACCCTGTACCAACTGTTCCTGCATAGTGTTCGATTGACGCTATCGACAACCATGGGCTGTGACAAATTAAAGGAAAAAACAACAGAAAATATCTTATTAAGGTTGGACCACCACAAGCTAAATGATCAAATTCAGTGAACCTTTGCATCAACACTACACATTGAAATCTACTGGAGCGATGAACACCGTTCTTCCAAGAGATTCCTCAGTTGGTGTTATGATGATAAGAGAGTGCTGTCTAACATGCCACTCCAACATCTTCCACAGGTGTTCAGCTGGGGTAATATCTGTTGAGTGAGAAGGCCTTAGCTTAACATTTATATCATTTACATCCTCATGAAACCATTCAGTAAACACTTGTGTCCTGTGGGTGGGGGCGGAGTCATCCTGGAACAGACCACTGCCATGACAAACGTTTCATTGTAGGATAAGTGTGATTAGTCAGAAGAGCTTTGTATTGATTTTCTGTGACTTTTCACACTGAGGGGCCATGTGGACACAACAAAAAAAATTTCCTTTAATTTGTCACCCATCTGTACATATACAGTATCAAATACTTGTTACTACAACCAAAGCTTACAGAAGCTAAGAATTTCATGTTACCTGTCTCAGTGATTGCAGTTTTAACAACAGGCAACAATGGTTATAGAAGCATTTATGATTGACAATATGAATAACTGCTATTTATTGCAACCATTCTTTTTCTGGGATAAATATTTTGCACTGACTTAATGTAGAATGTAGTATGTTGTGAAGTAGTTAGGTGTTTTATTACTATCATTGGAAATGATGGCAGAAGTGAATTGGTTTACAGCAAGACATTGCAAATCTTTATGAGCAGCCAATGACCTCCTAACTGAAAATCCTAAGAAGGGATTTTTGGTCAGATAGCCCCCCCTTTTGAGTGTTTTTTGTCACATGTTGTACATTTATCTAGGAAAAAATGTCATCTGATGTTTACAACCTCTTAATTGAGCTTAGTGATATAATAATGATTGTAGTTAAATAAATTCTCCTTAGAATGTAACATGATCCATGTTGTTAACTTGGCTAATAAGGAGGAAGAAGAGGGTATAAATGAAGCAGGCCCAGCTATCAGTTATCCTGATTAACATATGCTGTTCACCTAAACCCTCGAGTCGTTCTTGACAAAGCCACTTTCTGGATATTATGGGCAAGGGATGGTTCTCTTGTGTCTTCTGCATTTCTGTTATATATTCATGATGTCTTTGTGATTTCCTGCTTTCTCCCTAGAACTTTAGTACAGTGTTGGTTTTCCACCAGATGGAAAGACATATGTTAACTGATTCCTTATTAACTCACACCTGCTTACATAATAGTTAGAACATGAAAATGATTATTATTAGCACTATTGTGCGTTCTTAATTACGTCTCATAACCCTGAGCACTCTCTGAGTCTCATGTCTTGCTATGCAGAAGTGAATAAGGACAGTTTTTGTGTCTCTTTCCAGGTCTGCGCGATTATAAAAGTTGATGTCTTAATTACACTTTCTGTACTGGGATTTTCCTCAAGTCTTTCATTACGTATTTTAACTAGGTTTATGTCTTTATTTAAGTGGCTATAGGAATGTGAAATACCCACATGATTGGCATAAAAGATGTAATAATGAAGTGCATTAAGCTCTGATGAACATTTCTTCACATCCTTGAAACTGATTGGCACTCTGAACTAAATGATTTTCAGTAATAAAGAACGGAAAAAGCACCAGACCCACCAGAGATCTCACAAGTCAGGGAACATTATTTAACATTATACATTATCCAAATGCACTCACATTGATTGTATCCACTTGGAATATTGTCTTTTTGGTTTATTCGCAGGTGTTACCCTGCAGGTGCTTACAACACAACATATTAAATCAAAGATGCTGTTTTAAAAAGTAATGTAGCATTTGTTTAACTGTTGCTCTTATTTAATTTTAAACTCATTAAAGAAAATATTTTACAGAGCTATCAGTCATTTAGCAATATGTGAATACAGCCATTATTCAGGCCACACTTTTGATTTTTTTTAATAGCCTTTTATACATCATTCTTCCAGAAGCAGGTTCTGATAAGAAGCTGTAACGCTGAAGATTGACATGTTGTTCCACTTGTTTCCTGAGATGTCTGTGTAGCCAGACCCCAGTACATATTCTTTGTTCTGAAAGTATGGATGAATTTTAGATGCCAACAACTTGGTGTGTTATAGAAGGCATTTATATGTATATTATAGTAGTAAATTTGATTATATTTTTATTTCATAATGAGTCTGAAGCAGGGGATTCCATGGTAGAGAAAATATATCTAAAACATATGTGGAACAACTGATGGTTAGGAATGATTTTAATAATCAAAAAACAATATCACATTTCTAAAGTCAACACCATGTGCTTAAAATGTAATGTGGCCATAATTGTTATTTATGTTGTGAGTCTCCATCTGTTGCTGTTTATTTTTCTGCTTGCACAACTCTGAAAGTAATGGTGAGGGAGCAAGCTGACCTGAGAACACAGATTCACAAGCATTCACTGGACAGTCATTGTAACTGACTTTTCCTTCTTTTCCCCATTCATCAAAATTTGGATCAAAGTCAGGCTCCTTGTGATCCTGATTAGTCTCTAGGGTCTATACATGGATATGCTTAAAGTTACATTGTTTTTCAAGTATAAAGCAGAAAATGGATTTGAATTGGATGACATTTACATGGGCTGTATGCTAGTATGTGTATTCTGATCAGGGTTTATTTTCAGTGTAACATCGTTAAAAGTGTGTGAGATATATAATCCAACTATTTCTATTCTAGCCATTATACTTCTTATTCCATAGTTTTAACATTGCATAACATGATATATATAACCTATATGATGTATAGGTTATATATATATATATATATATATATATATATATATATATATATAATCACAGTAGTGAATTTCACCACTGATGAGTATAAACTATCTATCAGTTGTTTGATTTGGAGATTATTTGACATATACACACATTTACAGTGGCCTATTACAAACTAGCTTGTGGGGTCAGTCATGTTAATTGTGGTTCTATATCAATTGAAAAAGGTTAATCAAATGTCTGAAGTGTATTGGCTCACTGTATTTTTATTTAAAGATGTGCCTATGGAATAATGGCTGTGGCTTTTGGAATTTTACCAAAATCTTTTACTGATTGAGTTTGAATTTCATTAGCACTTTCCAAACGAAGCTTAGAATGTGTGACAGATTACCCTGAAGTTCTGTAATGTAATACCATTTTATAATGTAAGAGCAGCTATTGTTAGAATATCAGATAAAACCACACAAAACACCTGACTAAGCAATACATGTTTGCCCTTTCCTAATATTCGCTGCAAAATAAACATTTCAATAACTGAAATACTGCTTTGTTTGATCTGTTTTATCCAGTTAGATAACTGACTCTGTAGAATAATTAGAAAAATTGATTGCATGATAACTGTACAATATCAGTTTCTCATCATATTGAAATACCTACTTACAGCAAAACAGGATGTAGGAATGCACTGACTACTGAGTACTGGGCCAATATTGACCTGAAACACTGGACTGGGGGCACTCATGCAGCAAGAGCTTCAACACTCCAGGGTCCTCAGTACAATATTGAATGAAATGTATTACATTTTTATTATTTTTACTATTACAATTCAGTACAATTAATAGTTAATAAATGTCACTTTTTATTTTATACATTTATCATCAAAGTTATAAAAGTATTGTAAATTCTTTTAAAATTCTTTGCTTGGGAAAACAATATTTTAAGGCTGTCCTAAGTTGTATAACATAGTAAGTATGTTCTTTACAAAGTAGGCAACTGTTGTAAAAATGTTCTTTTTATATTTCTTATTGACATGGCCATAGCTTTATGCCTTTACTCCCCTACTTATTGGGATGTATTAGTAATGAGTACCTGATCAAACAGTAGCATGACCCAAAAACATCTGTAATAAGAGATTTAAACCATTTAGCAAGCCCGTAAAGCCGGTTACACACTCCCACTGTAAGCACTTGGTTTAAAATCTGCTTAGCACTTAGCATTTGTTAAACAAATGGGTCTTTGTTTAGGTGTCGTATAGCAAGATTGTTTACTCCGATTGTACTTCTGTTGTTCATTGTTTTTTATGCAGATATTGTTTTTATTTCCACACCATTTTTGCTAAATGCTTTGTCATACCTCATACACGGATTGACTGAGCTTTACCAACAACACGGTTTGTGAAATGAAACTTTATTTTGTGATTCATTCTTGCAGTTGTGCTTGAAACAAATGATCAAAAACACATAGAAGAAAATTAGGATATGCAGAATAATATTTTTACTATTAAAATAAACAAATTTGAACATAATTTTAAATTAAGTAACTTGTGGTAGTTAGTGTGATAATGAGGTAACCATACTTTCCCTTATGAGTACAAGTAGTATTGTTCATACAGAAACATCTGACAAGATGCAGTGTACTAAAATTATATGGGTGTGGAGCAAAAAAAGGTGTCCTGGACTAAAAATCCCTAAAGGTATGCTTGCTTGTGCATGCACACACAAGTCTGTCCTACTTGAGTGTATGCGGTCAACAGAGGGAGCCAGTGTAACTGTGAATGTGATAATCCACACTTCCTTTCCCCCTGCACAAGTATACCATGATCCAGTTAGAGTTATTGTACTTTGGACACTCAGTGGTTATATAAACATAGCACAAAAAGTAAGGAAATTTGTGTTTGGTAGATTATTTCTTTGGCAAAAAGAAATCTTTGTGGAATGAGCAGTAGAGCTGAGAATGTGTGTTACGCCCATGAAAAATGTGCCAAATCCTCTCTGCTGCTGCCAAACAGCTTATTCTGCCATTGACTCATTTGGTGTTTGGTGGACGGGATGATTGAAGTTTGAAGAAACAAGACATATTGGCAATTTAACAATTTATTCATTTAACAAACAGGAGCCTGAGTAGTGTGTGGAAGAACCATACACAGCCACAACAGCCTGGCACCTCCTCCTCATGCTGGTCACCAATCTGGTCATACACTGCTGTGGGATGGCATCCCATTCTTCAACCAGCATTTGTCACAAGTCAGCCAACGTGGTTGTGTTGGTCACTC
>JAOTRJ010000043.1:18720341-18737924 GCA_028564905.1 Leptodoras praelongus | reverse complement strand
GTATATGTCATTCCCAAGACGAATTGACGCTGTATTGGCCGCAAAAGGAGACCCTACACCATACTAATAAATTATTGTGGTCTAAAATGACAGGTGTATCAGTTTAATTGTCTAACCCCTGTGTGTGTGTGTGTGTGTGTGTGTTTATATAACCCCTGTTATATAAATAGCTTACAAATCAAAATTCATGAAAACAGCTTACAATTACAATAAGTTAAGATATAAATCATCATATAAATCCAGAATATCCTACGCTAGACAGAAAGAGATGGTAGCTTATGAAGGTAGTCAGAGCATCAATATTACGGATGTGTGGTGTAGGGACACCCATAGATAAAGTGCAGCACCACTAAAAGCTCTACATCCCACAGAACAGAAGGTAGCATGAAGTTAATAGAGGAGGAAGATCTAAGAGTGCGAGAATGTGTATTAAATGTGAAGTAATTCAGAAAGATACTGAGGTGCTAAGTTATGAAGTGGCTTGAAAGTGAGAAGCAGCATCTTGTGCTCAGTAGGGTATTTAATAGGTAACCAGTGAAGCTGCTGAAGAACAGGAGTCATGTGTAATATGTTCTAAGGAAGGAGATCTGGTGTTAATACGGAAAGCTGTTCTTTGAACCAGTTGAAGTGTATGAATAAGTTTATAAAGGAGGCCAACAAGGATACAGTTATAATAATCCATCCGGGAACTGATTAAGCATGGGCAAAAACTGAAGTATTATGAGCTGTAAGTGACGCACGTAAATGATTAATTTTGCAGCGTGAGTAATATTATTAATATGTGCTTCAAAGCCTAGAAGACTGTTGAAGATAACACCAAGACTTTTAACCTGAGGGGAGAGGAGGATTATAAACAAACAGCAATAAAGGAGTCATTACAGACAAGACTGAATTCAAAGAACACTACTGTAAAGTTCACAGACAGCTCAAATACATTTTAAGGAATATGCATTATGTGCATAACCATTCTGTGTTTAGTTAGGTTAGAAAATCTATTTTTAACTGTTTTTAACTGTTTAGACAGTCTTCTGATGGTAGGATTTGCTAGAGAGACTCAGGGCACCCACACAATCCACACCCACCTCCCACAGAGCTGTGCGGGGGAGATTGAAGACAGACGAGTGTGTTGTGATCTCAGTGCCAAGTACTTGCCCTCATTAACCCAAGCAGCCCCAGTAATAGGACATTGTTTACTCAGTATGCTGGTTAGACATGCGGAGATTGAGTCTGACTCACCCTCACCTGCCAGGCCTTGTTTACAGGCTAAGCGGAAGAACACTTCAGGGCATTAACCAACTGAGTTGCATGTCAGAAATGACTCTCTGGAAGCAGTAAAACTGAGTATGATAAAAGGGTACGATAACAGGTTTCTAGTTTATAATAGGGTGCTCATTAAAGATAAAAGTTATGAATGTTAACAAATGCTCACTTGCTCTCCTTTACAAATTTTTTGTTGATGTTTCAGCATGTCCCCACTAAAATTATTTCGAACATAAAGAAGTCCTTTAACTAAAAACTCTATTTTCAAAGGGGTTATATCAGTTCGATCGGGCACCTGGGCACTAAATCCTGTCCGCTACCACAGACTCTGAGGCATCGCTCCATACGAGGCTTTTTATTGTTTCTTACTAACATGCAACTTACATGTGCTTGTAATTAGAATGACTGTAATTTTAATGTAGCCATTTTAATGAAGCTCCATATGTGCTCTTGATGTTTACTTTTACTGAGCAACAGTCATTAGTATATGGGATTGTATAGTATGATGTTGTCAAAACTTGCTTTTTGTCCTCTCTTAAATCTGTTATTTAATCTGTTTTAGTGTTCATAAGCAGTTCTCTATACCCCAAATCCCTAATAATGATGCATATATGCCTTAATTATAAATAGAATTATTTTACTAAATAACAAGGTTTGTGTAAAGAAGAAAAATCCAGTGTTTTTAATGCTCTTCCTTCATGTAGCCTTAATTTTAAGTGTTTTTTTAATAGCTGCTCTAAAATGAAAGGGAAAAGTGATTTTTCTCTGATACTGTTAGCATTATGTAACAATTGCAACTATGTGGCATTTTTGTAATCATTGTATTTACTATATTAGAATAGCAAAGGTCTTATTGGCACCTGCTTAAATCCTAATAAACATCTACAAGCATCTCATTTAAGCTCAGATACTTCTTATAGAAATATAGTCCTCATTTTTTCTCTCTACTTGACCTTTGTCTTCTTATGCAAAAGTAAGATAAGAAACACCAGGGATGTTTTTCCCTTCACTGCCTAGGTTGATCTCTGCTTGTTTCAGACATCTTGGCATTTCACTGGGTGAGGCACAGATCTTTGAACGCCCTGCACACAGTGTACCCACACCCGGCTGGGCTGCTTTTAATTATTACAGCCCTGGCGTAACTCTCCTCGCCATCAGCCACACAGTTGCTGAGTGACGGACTGTGGGAACAAATGGCCCACGGCATGGAACTAAATAAAGTGCTACAAGTATTTATTGGTGCCAGTAATACAGACCTCATGCTTGATCGAGCCCCTCTGCTTCCCTCTGCCTGCTGCCAAAGACCATCAGTAGAGGGGGTTTACTTAGGGTGTTTTACTGAGTGCATGAGTGGAGAGAATTTAAGCAAAATAATACACTAATTGATTGCAGGCAGTATACTACAAATGTCTCTAATTAAGAGAAGTGGGTTGTTAAGGAACCCTGGAATTCTCTTGGTTAGTAGTTTTAATGTTTCTGTAATCGAATGTGCATCTACTATTTCATTTAATACATTTAATTCCCAGACAGAATGTCTGCTTTTTATACCACATATTTTGTGTATTTTGCTTCAGCTTTAGCATTTTATTTCTTTATTACAGTATTTTGTAATAATTTGCTTGTGTAAAAGCTTTAGTGATTTTGGTTTTATTGAACTGATTCTGATGTGGAAGATCAAGGTCATTTCACTGTGAAATATAAAATATGACCACAAATGAGCAATATCAAATAAATGGATACTCAACAGTATCTATTTAATAACAGCAGCTTATTACTGTTTTTAAAAAAATATATCAAATATTTTATTTAAATATGATTAAATATGGGGGAAATAAAACAACGATTTTTGAAAAAATTAGGTTATGCTAATTGTTTAAAGTAACTAAACATAAATACATATCACTACACCATGTCTAACAGTGGAGGGTATGGTATGGATTACTAAAATGAAATGAAATGAAAATCTTCATATTTTTTTCATTCTCTGTCTGTTTTAAAACTAAACAGTCAAACCCTTTATCTACAGGTCTGTCCAGATGATTAGACCCAGTCACAATTTGATTCGCAAACTTTGTGCTTAGAACTTGTTGGCATCTTATAGTAAAGTCCGCTGGCATATCCAAAAATACAAACACAAATGTTAACGTTCACATACAGTATTGATTACTAACCTAAATTAAATATTATGTTTTACCCATGGTTTGTGCCTTTCTTTTTTTCATAACAGGTGGGGGTCAGTTTGATTTGATCAGATTTACTCATAAAATGCAAACCTGACTGCATTTTCCTTGGCCTGGCTCCAATCTCCTACTGTGTATGTTCTCTTTTGAGCCTCTCCAGGAATGTTCCAGAGGTATACGGGACTCAGACTTTATGGCTCACAGCGAAAGACGAGCTTTGTGTGAACGCTTGCCTGAGGACACTGATGCTGCAGGGCTACATGGCAAACAAACTTGACCAGCTCATAGTCATAATATATACTGTAGTACATTATATTGCTACACTATGTTTATTAGACAGCAGAGCTCTCACTGCGCGTACAAAATAAACTGCTGATGGTTCATGCTGGCCTGCAAACCGCCATTATTTTGTTAAACTAAACTGTGAACAGTGGAGTTTTCTAAATAAGGTTGAAACTTTTTTTCTTATTTTTTTTTTACATTTGTGTAGCTGTAAAACATATAAAGTTGTGGTTTTACATCTATATTAAAATTAACTACATAGTTTCATGAGCCATCCATGCTGTTTTGAGACACTTTTGAAATTTAAAAGACCTGGAGAACACTGAATTGCTCAAACTTATGGGCTCTTGTGTTTCACAGTCAGTGCAGGCCTGATTTTAAGCATGGTTGGCACTAAATTTATGGGAGAACATTTTAATTTCCACTGAATCATGTGAAATGAGCACAGTAAAAAAGCATGCTTGATTTGTTTATTTTCCCACCCCTCCATTGCAGCCTCACCTTATTTGTTTTAGTTGGTCACAGAGCAGTCTGTGGCATTGGAAACAGACATGTATGCTACCTATGTCTACATTCCTTCATAGATCAAACCCCTGGAAAAATTGTAGGCCTGTCTTTAGAATCATGCATATCACCCAATCGCTGTTTCTGCTCCAGCTTGGCACCTCACCAATTAATTTAGATGACAATCTTGGCACATTGCTTTAAATCTGCGAAACCACCGTTTGTGTAGAGTCGATCTAGCTAAATATACAAAGCCTACATTAACAGCTAAGTGGCAGTAAATGATATTAACCAGTATGTGCTTTCTTGTACTAAGAAGGATTTTTTTTTTTTAATTATTCGGACCTCATGACTGAAACCGTTCATTTTCAGGCTGACAATTATGTGTGGGTTTGATTTTTTACAAGTTGATTGGTATCCAGCTGAGTATGTATTTAAAATAAGCAATACTGTGTAAAGGCTGATAGCTCAGGGTACTGCCAGTTCCATATTGTAATGTTTAGACATGATTTGACTTTCAGTGTTTTACTTTTGCATGTTCTACAGACTGTAAACTAATTGTTTTGCACACCATTAAAACATTCTTCAGAAGTGTTGACACTAATGCTATGAAAAAGTGTAGAACTTACAAAGTCCCCGATCTGTCATCTCCATGACGAAGTACATGTTTTTTTTACATAGAGCATAAACATACTGAAAATGTTCATTTCAAAATTTACAAACACATGTGCAGCATCTGAGATATTGCTGCTAATGGAATGTTTCATCAAGTCAGACTATACAATATGCTCAGCCATCAGTCAATAATGTCAACATCTCAGACAAATCGCCTGGGCTAGCAGCACATAGCTGTGTGTGAAAACAACTGTTTGAACTTTTCCCAGAAGCTCAGCGACTGCAAATGAGAACCAGTGGCAGACACGTACACCACTAACTTCCTCCGCTGAACTAAGGATGGCTCCATGTCGTCTGCATCTACTGTATCTACATTGGATCCAATATTGGATCCATGTGTGGCTGCCTCTAGCCATTCCTCCAGGAGGCTGCATTTCCCATACATGCTGCCCCCCAGAGGACATTAGCTTCATGGAATGTTAAAAATGAAGGAGAATTCACAGCACAAACATCCTACTCACATAAGCAGTGAGTTTCTATTCCAACCACCCTAAAACACGCTGTTGACAAATTAAGAAGATACGCTTTTAGCAAATACAAAATACAATATTCTAATATCTCTATTACTAATATGTGACTAAAACTTTCAAGATATTCCAGAGCTATGACTAACAAAAAGAATCATTCATTTAGTATTAATATGTTGTTTGTCATCATCCAACATCTTAAATGACATCCAAGCAAATGGCTCTTTATTACTCTTAATCTCATACAATAAAATGTGTTTCTTACAGCTTCTACATGCCCTGATGATTCCATCAAAACTCAACATTTCATCTGCAGAAATAGAAATAATGCAAAAATAATGTACACTTTATTCTGTAGTAACAAATCATATTATTATAAATGTTCTAAAAGTCTGATTTGCATGCTACCCTTCTTCACACTTCAGATTACAGCTGCACACTCATGACTTTAAGCGGCATTAAATCACTTCATTCACCATATCTTTCATTCACTTACATTGTTTAGGAGAGGGATTCAAAAGCCATGATATTCATTAGTAAACAATTTACTCAAATGTAAGCATACCTAATGTTTAGCTTTCATCATGGTAATAAAGGACACAGTAGGCTTTGCTTGACCTAGTCCTGAGCACAAGTATTGTCATTAGTTGTAGACCAAATCTCTTAATGACATCCTGTCATTAAAAGGCTAATATAATAATGGTACAAATGAATTATAAAAGAGCAGAGTTGGTTTCCATTAACATGAGGCTTGGAGTCAATAGTTAGTACATGCTGCTTTAATTTAGGCTGTGCCTGTTGAATCTCAGGTGGAGGGGGGTACTGGGTGGGGGATCACTGTTGGATTTTGATTTCTGTTATGATTGAGCAATTATCAGGGCACTCTGAGCCAGCCTCAGCATGGGATCAGTTCCACACAGAGTGGAGTTCAAACAAATCGTCGTGATTTGTAGAAGACGTTTCTGTCAAAACCATGCCATGGTACAAAATCAGCTGATGTGGGTCGGTACTGACTAAATTAGCTCGAGCTTCTGATGAGAGGGTAAGCAAACTATTTCATATGGAGCCATGGCTCCGGAGCTGAGTCTAGTACTAATATGTGTGTCATATGTGACTTTAGGTAATTAAAACTACGCTCATGAAAACCAGCATACAGAACCCTAAAATCAAGACGTGATGAATCAATGGACACCAATTACTCTAACACAATAAAAGAAAGAGCTTGAAGGCATGTTTCAGTCCTAAAAAACATGCATAGTCATCTGAAAGTTGGAGTCCTGGTTTATATTTGCATTGTTTGCAAAAACAAAACCATTTCCAATGCATTCCAAATTCTAATAGTTTCCAATGCGTAAAGTGTTATGTCTTTTTTCCACAACAATCTACTGCATGCCCTGGGCTAATCACAATGTCCTGAAGCGTGTTAGTCTAGCATTTCAAAACTTTTAAAAAGCAGCAATAAGGGGAAAAGTGACTTAGAGCTGTCAGCAAATAATGACTGTTGGCAACAAAGCGTGACACACTCATGCTGGCATAGGTTTTGCGTTGAAAAGTAGGCCAAGAATAAATTGTCTGTCTGTAACTATTTAAAGGCAGCATTATGGTGTGATTTGTGCACAGAAAACTGATATTTTGGGCCAGAACTTTTTCCAAGTGTAGCAGCTTGCAGCAATTTAATTTATATGGGGGGAAAACCACCAAAACAAATATTTGACTGTGTTCCCATACTGAAATGGATTTATTTATATGGATTAATTTGGCTCAAATGAGCAGTTATAAAATTTTAGCTCTATCTAGGGACCTGGGGTCTGTGCAGAAGACATCTCACACATTTTACATTATATGCAATGCTAAACATTTACAGAAATGGATTCTATAGCATACTTATGAATACATAAATTAGCATTTTAATTTTACATAAGGAATATCATGCCTGTGCACTCACATTCTAGCTTTTTCCAGATAAAACTTTTAAGTTCATATACATTTTTTCCCTAATGAGCAAGTCAGAGGTGATGGTGATCCATTGACAGTGGTCTATGCAAATGGTCACTGAGCTGTAGCTTTGTGGATGTGCGTAAGAATGCATGGTTTTTATGTGGCTTCCATTTCACATTCTGCACTGTTAGTGATATCCTGCTGATTTGCAATTCTTCTAAGGTTTTTTTTATTACTAGACCTAACCTTTCTCTTAACATAGTATTAAACTATCTGAGTAGTGAGAGAAATTAATCCACTAATTAATCTGCAAACCTGTCATGTATTGTCAATATATGAACTGCTGACTTTGGTAATACTATGCAACTTGCCAGTCCTTATAGTGCTTATTTAAAATGAAACATGACCATGTGCATGACCACATAGCCAAGTACAATTCTTATTATTCTTAAATGTATCTTATTTGACATCCTTTATGTTGAAACTGTCCAGCTTGGGACAGCACACTGATGTCAAATAATGTAAATGCTGTATGTAGTCAACTGTTCAGTGACTAGTTTTTAAGCGTGGTTCCACGTTTCATCCAACACCACAACAAAATTCCACATTTGTTTGGCATATGTGAGTAATTACGAATAACACATTTGGCAGACTGCATGGTAATTGTGAGGATATCGCTGTAATGTTTGGCCCACAGTCTCTAGGCCATATAATTAACATTTACAACATGTTTTTAAATATATAACAACCATGAGTGATTAAAGCTGCAATCTGACTTAAATTCTATAATAGATTTTAATAAATATTTCAAGCACATACTTTAAACATACTCAGGGGCTTAATTGGTACATTTAGTCTTAGAGGGATTAATGGTTTAACTATTGAATGGAATGAAAGTCCTTGCACAGTTTGATCTTTGAAGAATCTAGTTGGACAGATATATATATATGCTTGTAAATAAGACATGAAAAAAATGTAACTGACAATAAATCACCTTTTAATATACACCAATACGACCTCCTTTTATATGGTTTTTCAGTGGTCAGGACCCCCACAGGACCACCACAGAGCAGGTACTATTTGGGTGGTGGATGATTGTCAGCACTGCAGTGACCCTGATGTGGTGGTGGTGTGTTAGTGTGTGTGATACCAGGCAAAAATATCCAGTCAACAGTGTCCTGTGAGTAGCATTCTGTGAGCACTGATGAAGCACTAGAGGATGACTAACACAAACTGTGCAGCATCAGATGAGCCACTGTATCTGACTTTACATCTACAAGTTGGAGCAAGTTGGTAGGTGTGTCTAATAGAGTGGACAGTGAGTGGACACAATATATAGAAACTTAAGTACACAGAAAGACTGATGGACTACAGTCTCTATCTGTAAAACTACAAAGTGCACCTGTATGGTCAGTGCAGCTGATGGACAAAGAGTGAAGATACAAGGAGGTGGTTTTAATGTTATGGATGATTGATAAAATACTACATGAAAATAATACATGTTTTTTAGTTAGTTGTAATTGTTTCATTGACATGGTTATTTAAAGCGGACATTCTCCCTTATGCTCTGTTATGCAAATCATATGTCTTACTGTGCTGTACTACACTGGTTGTTGGTCATACACTGGCCATGACTAAAGCTCTGTGTATTTAGCTGGTTTTTAAATCACAAATTGCTATGCCAAGGCTTCCATGTATGTGTTAAGATAATCTGCCTCCAGGAGTGAAAAAATACTGAGAAGATATAATTAAAGGAATGTATCGACAACGTGTCAAAATCTTACTCAAGTAAAAGTTAAAGTATCCACCAAAAAATGTCCTCAGGTTGCTACTTTCAGAAATACAGTTTAAAATAAAACATGTTTAGAATTTTATTTAAAACTGCTAGAAGCAATCTTCATTATAAAGTAACTACACCTTTTGGCCTGAAATAAAAATCAAGGAATGAGGTTTTCTGATTATAGCCGTGTAAATAACCAATATCTACTATAAGTTGAAATCTTATTTGACAAATATGTTGGAAGCTGCTGGAATTGATGCTAGTCTAACCTGGCAGTAGCCTTTAACAAAGACCTCAACCTGCTTTTTCAATTGGGTTGACGCCTTCTAGGGAGGCAAAGAAGAAACCTAATTTTATATGAGTATTTGCTTTCTCCAGTATATTGAAAAATCGTATCAGGTAATACCAGGGGTGTTCATCCTCAAAGTCAAATCGGCTTAATTCTTGATCATTTTATTTCTGCATTAACAACTGGATGTTAAACTGAAATGATTAAATGCTAAACTGAGTCTATTCAACTGAAATACTGCATACAGTCATTGGGTAACTGAAAATGGGACCTTCATTACTTGTAAGGACAGTGAAGGTCTAAATAAAAATGTAAGGAGTAAAATCATATGTTTTTTCCTGAAGATGTAATAAGTGAGTATTCAGTTTTGATAATACTCAAGTAAAACACATGTACACCAGAACTAACCATTATTCAATTATTTTCTATTCCTGGTATTCTCTGTGTTCATTTAAACATACTCTTCAATTACAAACCCCATTTGCAGAAACGTTGGGACCTGAAATCTGTATTTTGTTAATTCACTTGAACTTTTACTTAACAGACAATAGGAAAAAGAAAAGATTTTCATAACGAATGCTGGTTTTTGCAGTTTTTGATGGATGGTCTTCTTCATCTTTGGCACATAAAATACGATGTCTGTTTTTCCCAAAATCCTGAAGCTGAAATATGGACTCATCTGATCACAGAACATGTTTCCACTGTCTTTTGGGCCATCTCAGATGACCCAGAGACCTCGCCTGTGTGTCTGTGCAAAATTACTATATGGCTTTTTCTTTGCATAACACAGTTTCAGGTTACATTTCTTGATACTGTGGACTGTGTTAAGTGACAACAATTTTCCAAAGTACTCTTGAACCCATGTGACCACGTCCATCGTGGTAGCATAACAGTTTCTCACACAATACCGCCTGAGGGCTTGATGGTCACGCACATTCATCAGTGGTTTCCGACTTGGCCTTCATGCACCAAGATTTCCCCAGACTCCCTGAATCTTTTCATGATATTATGAACTGTAGATGATGAAAGATCTAAATACTTTGCAATCTTGTACTGACAAACACTGTATTTGAACTGAATGACAATTGTCTCATGGAGTTTGGCACAAAGTGGTCTGGTGGTTAGGGTGTCTGCCCCGTGATCGGAAGGTCCAGGGTTCGATTCCCGTGACTAACAGGACTTGGCTGAAGTGCCCTTGAGCAAGGCACCTAACCCCCATTGGCTCCCCGTGCGCTGTGGCTATTGCTGCCCACTGTGTCCCTAGTGTTCCCTAGTGTGTGTTCACTAGTGTGTCTCACTGCACGGATGGGTTAAATGCGGAGGTTGCATTTCACTGTGTGCAAGCACAAGTGACAAATATGTCTCACTGTCTTTGTCTTAAAGTGCAGAACCACAATCCATCCTTGCTTGCAATGTCTAAGCCTTTGGATGCCCTTTTATACTTGATCTTGATGACCTCATCTGTTACCAGTTAAACTGATAATTGTGGAATCTTCCAGAACAGTTTTACTCCCTCTGTCCCAACCTTATTTTTAGTGTGTTTGCAGGTCTGTTCTATTGTTTTTTTTTTATATATTTGGAGAAATACAATTAGTTTTGTAAGTGAAAACACAGTGTAAAAGTTTTCCTTGTCCTTTGTCATTTAAATAAAAGTTCAAGCAATTTAACAAATTACAGTTTTTAGTTTTTATTGCATTTTTAAGAAAGTGTCCCAGCTTTTGTCAAAATGGGGTTTGTTATTCAATAGCATCAATTCCCAGAATCTGAAGCTTCACCAGCATGGAATGAAAGACATGAGGTAGTTTTAACTGCATTTTAAATGCATTAATTACAGCCTATTCATTGGGACCTCCATGAGAGCTTGAGATTTTACTATGAACAGGCCAGTGGCAATTCTGTAATAAATTCACCTTTTATCCCTTTTGGAAAAAGTATCAGGAGAACTTTGCTCAGCAAATTGAGCAAAGCTGGATTTAGAGTAAATCCAAGAACTGAAGCGTGTATCATGTGATTGGCTCACATTTAGCACCAGAAATACTACACAAGTAGCAAATGAAGAACATCTGCCGCTGAGGATGTCACTGCTGTCATGCTTTTAGTCTTAATTATTTCTCAAAGGAAAGTCTGGCCTGAGCATCTTATGCCCAACATTCTCTCCATCACCTACAATTTACAAGTGACTTATAAGCCAATAGGCCTATAAGTATTTCAGTCACCTACATCCATCCATATATACAAGGTCAGGTCTGTCCAGAAAGTATTGAGAATTAAATTGCCACACTCTAGAGCTTATGCATGGGGATGTGTCTTGTCACTGGAACAATGTAAGCAAGTTTGGAGCAATTGTTGGATTGTTTAACAAGAGAGCCCAATTACTTGAATAGAATGATCACTGGAGCTGAATCATGGGTGTTCGGGTATGATCCTGAAACAAAAAGACAAAGTACTGAAAAGTGCACATCATCACCTCATCCAAAGTAAGCTTGCATGAGCAAATAAAAAATCAAGTCACTGTTCATTGTCTTTTTGAATCGTCCATAAGGAATACTTTTCATACACTTCGGCACAGTAAAGAACATCCATAGAGCCGTTTTTTTCAGGCATTCCATTGAACAGACCTGTAATAACAGGTGATTAGATGGGACAACAAACCCACATGTGTCTTATTGCTTTGAGCTCCAACGGTGTAGTGAAGATGAGGAAAACAGAGGGGGGTGGATTATCATGAGCCCCAACTCATCTTTAGAGGAGCGTGAGTTTGCCCATTGTCTGAATGCAGGAACGAACCCCACTCTGTGGCGCCAAGCTGACATGGCAAAATGCTGTCTGGGTCAGCGAGTCACCTGGCTCCAGGCGTAATAGCAGGCAAGGGTGGGCTATGTACAGTCGCAGCCGGGCACCAGGGGCCACAATGGCGACGCTGAAACACTCCCCTCCTTGTGTGATGACAGGCCAATCTTCGCACAACAATACCGTATAATTTGTGAGAGGGCCCTGCTGTGAGAGAAAAGATCGGTAATTAAAGCAAGAGAGGACAGCCTGAAATGCATGCAAACCAGCACTGATGACAGCCATCAGCTGACTGCTGTATAGAGCCTTGTTATATGCTCCATCGTCATGGAACTAAATGAGCTCTCTAACTTTGAGCTGAGCTCGGTGGCAGTGGAGAGTGAAGAGTGTGGTGTGTGTGTGTGTCATAAGTCCAAGAATGGAGCTGGGGGACTATTGTTCTCTGGTGCTTGCTTTCGTGGGAACAGCTTTCTGATCATGGAAAGGGGAAGTTATTATCAGCCTTCGTTCAGCTCACCTATTAATGATACTGGTCAACAAAGCCGGCTCAGTCCTACTCTCTGTCGCAGACATTGTGAGGCCAAGCACTCTGCTGTGCCCTAACTGCTGAATTAGGAAAGTTCATTTGGCTATTAACTCATGAATGGAGTCCTCTCTCTGCATGGCCTATAAATGTGAGGGTCTTTATGCTCTTCGCGAAGGTTTAGACTTAATACTTTGGGGAATATGATTGGCTCTATTGTGGGTTGAGATAATCTGCCTTGTCACTTAACAGCTTGGTTTGTGGTCAAAGAGATGGCACAAACCCCCCTTAGAGTAATGGGCATTAATAACACCAATAGAGAACTCCCATTTGTGCACTCGCCAGCCATTAAGCTGCTTAAGAACTGAATATGATAGGACTTAAAGTAGAAAGGGAAGTGACCGAGACTATTCCTGTAGTTAATATGATGAGTGACTTAGCAACAATGGCTGATGTCCATGGTGAACGTATAACGAGCCTATTTTCTGTGTTCACATATGAGTTTCAGGCCTCAACGTTAAACTCTATGCCAAATATTTTCTCTGCTTGGTCACACATTTTGGAGTCAGGACCCCTGTGCATCAGATTTCTGTATAACAGCCTAAATTACTCCCAGCTTCATATAAGAGCTCCATCAGGCCACATTGTCGAAATGTTAATTGGATTGGTCATTTCTTTGTTCTGAACTGGGTTCCAGGCTCAGCTATTTTAGTGCTTCACACTTCACCAATGTCTTTATAAGTTCTTGCCCCATACAGCTGCAGTGGGGTTTGATCATTTCTATCTTCACCCAGTACAGATGTGGCTGATACACAAGATGTGTGCATGTGTGTGTACGTGTGTATGTGTGTGGGTCACTGGAACCACTTGGCACAGGCTTCAGCAGACTGTGGCTTCCCCTCACAGACAGCACACTTCCAGCTACACTCCAGCACTCATATTCACTCCAAGGCAGCCAGTCTGTTGACAGACACATGATTTACGACCACTTTGCTGAGTTTTACTGCAAATGTTAATGTGACAGAAACTATTGACTTGGGGAAGTAATTCTGATGTGGGTCATAAAGTGTAGTGTAAAAGTGGTTGTGCTTTCATGACAAGTGCACTTGATGATATGTTTATAACATTATCATAAAACTTTCTTCACTACTCCTTTTTTGTGTGTGACTCAGCCAAACAAGACTTCCACACCCAGTTGAATCACTAGAACACAGTGAACACCCAGTAACCTGTCACCGGAAACACAACAAACACCCAGTAACCTGTCACCAGAAACACAATGAACCCAGTAACCAGAGTTAGACAAGTGGATATATGAACTCTTTCTATATAGTATTTCTGTGTTTGGAGAGAACTCCCAACTGGCAAGACAACAAAAACTCACACTGACAAGCAACATGCAACTATGAACACAAGATAATAATACACTTTTAATATTGTTGTTTTTTAATAAAAAGCTTTACACATACACACAGTCATACATGCAAACTGTTCAACCTACTTTAACTAGGTTCTATTAAAATGGCTAATTATATATTCATTTTCTCTCTCTCTCTCTCTCTCTTACACACACACCTATACTTTTTCTCACACAAACACATGCATAAGCATCTGGTAACACTTAAATCAGTTTTAATAGCTATTTACTGTGATCTGTACTTTTTTTTTTATTTAAACACATTTTCCACTCTGCTAATGCTAATGTTTCATAAAACCCCCATTTATAAATTAGACTATAGTTGTGCCAGCAGTTAGAACATAAGTAAGTGTTGCACATGCAGGTATAGTGATTCATTTTAGGCTTGGAAACAGTCAAACAGCAATTATTTGTGATGTGAGGCTGTCGGCCCTTCCTCTTCATAACAGCCCTCGGCAAGCCTTAATGATTAAACGCAACTATCCCAGTGAGAGAATATGCAGGAATCATGCAGTTTTAATAAAGTCATGAGAGCTGGCCAGGCTACAGTTCTGAGGTCAGCTGCAGTTCTGTCATCTCCATCGAGGCTGAAGTGCTGCACACTGAAAGCCCCTCTGCTCCGAAACCTGACACTGCACCGGCACAACAGGACATGTGTTCGCTCTTACTCTAATGTGAAAATGGACACTCAAACATTCAACTGTGACCTGTTTTATGGTTTTACACACTCACAGAGCCCTATAACCTCTAATAGGACAGACAAAGCTAGGCTACAGAGGTAAAGCACTTTTCCAGCTGGATTAGGAAACAGAGACAGAACACAAAGAGAGAAGAGTCCTAATATGCTACAAAAATAATAATAATAAGAAGAAGAATTTTTATAAAAAAGCTATACATATAGAGGTCTGTTAGTAAAAATTGCAGGACTGTACCAATAATGAGTCATGTAATATCTTGATCATTAAGATACATCAGGTATACTGGACCAAACCAGATTGTAATAGTAATGTTTAGCTGTGTAAAAATGTCCTCATAACCATATAGTCCACAAAAAGGTCTAATCTCATCACATTCCTTCAATAACAATGTTTATTAATATGAAAGCATGCACTCTTTATGGATTAATGACCTGCTGGTTTGGCAGTGGCCATAGGATGTGTAACAAATGCATCGAGTTAATGAACTAATTTGTCATTATTTTAAGCGTATAATAAATACAGGTTACATGAGGCAGCAAACACAAAAAAAGGACTTCTATAAGATCTTTGTCCAGACTACTTTTTCAGACAAGTCACATCATGTTAATTAGCACTTTAAAAACATGTATCATGTGTTAACAAGAACAAAAAACTTTTAAGAACGGGAACTTCTTCAAACCTGAGCAACAAGATTATTAGCTAAGCTCATTGCTTGTCCACACAACTGACACCAACTCCATGCCAAAGCACTTAGATCTTTAGCAAACTGCACCTCGTAAGGGAAAAGCCTTTGTCTGTTATGGATTTTCTGCTTTGTGTTTTGGCAGCAGAGCAACAGCTGGCAGGCTGGACGCCCCTCGTTCGGTTGTCAGAGCGAGATGAACACACTTCTTTTTAAGATAATTACACCATTCAGAGGTTTGACAAGTACATAATTGATATGAAATGAGTGACTCATTGTTAATTGGTCTTGGTTGATTTTATGCCAAGTATGAAGAGAAAGAAAATAAAAGTTGCTTATCTTATATTCCCTGCGTTGTTTCATTTTAAACAGAACATGGTCTAATGGCTCCTAATATTCCAGAAATGAATCATTCAATCAACATGTAATCAAAAACGAAAAGGAAAATGATTCGTTGTGTAATGTACCTCATAGAAAACTCTGAATCTTAGAAGATGATTCTCTAAAATAATGTAAAATGTCCACAGAAATTGTTTTGATTATACCAATAGCTTTAACTTTACAGGTTTCAGATAACAAAACTTTAGTCAATAAAAGAATTGAACAGATGCATGCCATCTGCATTTCTCTGTATTTCCTTAAAACATTTCCTTAAAACTAAGAGAAACCTTACATTGCTGGACTGAGCAGTGGAATGTGAATTGTTCTCAGTGGCTGTAATCCATCAATGATAAACACAAGTTATGTCCTTTTGGCCAACAAAAATATGCAACATTTGAGGGCACCATTTTTCATGTTGTTGACAGATAATGAACAGATTTTTTCCAGGATTCAACTGACTTTTACACAAGGGTTTAAAGTGCTACAGCTCTGGCTGCTTTCCTGAATTTTATTGTGCTCCACTGGGCCAGAAAACTAAATTGAGAAAGAGCTTTCCAGATTCCAGGTAATTCCACTCAATATCTGTATGCATGCTATGTGCTGTGAGAGTAATTAATTGTGAATAAATTAATGATTGTGTACCATGTTCTTTGAAGGGTTATACTATGCATTTAATTATTATGACATCCTTCACAGTAAAGCACGCCTTAGCCTTTGAATTTTTGACCTCAAGCTAATAATGGAGTTCACACTTTGTACGTCATAAAAGGGAGAGAGTATAATACCACTAAGAACAGAGCAATAAGTCAAAGTGAACGCCCACTCTGTTTTTTTTTTTTTTTTTGCTACTGATCTCTTGGTTCTTTCAGCTGAGGCCAGAGGCAGCGTGGGGTGGGACACATGGCTGGCGCTTAGTCAGGTGAAAGTGTCTCCCCCGCACTGGCGTCTGAAAGGCCCGTCTCCAGGTCCCACTGTGTCCCTGCCTGCCAGCTGGAGCCCCCTGACCCCTCCAGTCCAGTCAGTGAGCACAGCAATGCCAGCAGGGGTACCTCTTCAGGGTCACTGAACTCAATGTGAGAGTATGGCTGGACTCTTAATGCATTACTCTAATAATGCATGACTTTTAATGCAGTATAGTATATATTGCTTTCTGAGGGTCACTGAACTCATTGCAGTGCATACAACTTTACACAGGTCACCAAGAAATATGACACATTTTCCAGAATTTGATCTAAACATGGCTCAGGAACAATAATATTATCTTCAGCCTATTTTCTTTTTGTTGTACTCAGGGTTCATTTGCTTCAATATAACTGTGAGTTAAGCTCACAGTAAACTTAACTTAAGAGTTAAGTTTAAAAATTCCTGCAAGTTTACTGTTCAATTCTGATACTATAACAGGTTATTTTGATCATCTGTTTTGTGTTTGTATATAAAGAACAAGTTATCACTGCTGCTGCTGTCACTTGAGTAATTTACACACCACTTCAAATGATGTGCAACAGGACAACTTTATACTGAATATGAGGCTAAAGACTGTAGCAAAGGGGGGCTTTGGGGGATAATGCTCACCCGTGTTGCATACTGTGCCCCTTCAAAATACACTTTCAAGCAATACCAGTTATTTTTATTGTTTGCATGTCAGTCAGTCATTTTCTATACCGCTTATTCCCAGTTACGGGGTCCCGGGGGAGCCGGTGCCCAGCCGGCAACTCTG
>JAOTRJ010000043.1:18696792-18720241 GCA_028564905.1 Leptodoras praelongus | reverse complement strand
ACACGGGGAGAACATGCAAACTCCACACAGAAATTTCCCAGGTCGCCCCACCCGGGGATCAAACCCGGGTCCTTCTTACTGTGAGGCGACAGCGCTATCCACTGCGCCACCATGCCGCCCTTGTTTGCATGTGACTTATATTTTATATTTAGAACTTCGACATTTATATTACATCTCAATTGTATCAAAGGAGAATAATATTATAGTAACTTACTAGTTCAAAACATTATATTGCATTAATGTAGTATCACAAGTCCTGCCAGTTGTCTAAAATCTCATCCGTGACCTGTTTTGCAGGCTTGCTGTACTGGCTTAATGAAGGAATGACAATACAAGGAATGACACTGACACTTGTATGCATGCTAACATGGTTGGAGCATCAGACTAATTCGCTATTAGAACTAATAGAAACTACAGGCGGTTTGATGGGAGATTTTATATTAGGTTTACTAGTTTTTTGTTTTACTTTTGTGCTGTTTTGGTTTTGTGTCTTGAACCCTCCATACCCCCTCAGTCCATATGTTTCAGATATGGTTGTGACGACTAATTAAAGAAAGACTTCAAACATTTTTATTCTATTTTAAAAGCATAATACCTGTGCTTACTCATAAGCAAGTCTTATTATACCTCATTCTGTCATAAATCTTTTCACACAGAGACTTCCAAAAGAATCAATTGGATACAGCAGGCCAAATGAACTACAGAGAATTCAGCTCTGGGGAGCAGACCTTCAGGAGCAGACAGCAGTAAATCTCCTCTACATGAAGACCCCTCTTTCCTGTACTGATATCACCCTCTCAGGTACTAAATCTTTACAGCTAAGTTAGGGCCATTAGAACCAAACCTAGGGATTGCTGACTAATTGATAAGGTTACGATTTGAAACATTCTCCAAAGCTCTAATTGAAACCATTAGGGAGGAAGACTGGAGATGTCTGGGGAACGAGCGCAGGGAATCGAAGGGGGTCTTTGATCTCAGAGCTTGTCTGCCATCCTGTTTTCCTTCAAGGTTTCCTGGTTTGTTTCAGAAGACAGAGTCAGACTCTTGGGGACAGGATGTTAATGGATCGCTTAAAAGAGGCCTATTCTTTACGAGAAGGCTAAAGCGTTATCAGCTGGGTTAAAGACAGTCAGCATTTGCAGAAGGGAGGGAGGGCAGTAACAGATAACCCTGCTGAGTATTACAGTAGCATTTCTTGCCAAAGAAAGTAATTACACTATGCACTATACATTTCAAAAGATCTGAATGTGACTGCAATCAACTTGTTGAAAAAAATGATTAAAAAGTAAAAGTTTTCACCAGTGTGTTTAAGTTAATAACTTACTCTGTATCTGTATAATAATAGAAATAACAAATTAGATACATTTTGAAGTTGGAATCTCCCTAGACAATGTGCTGTCACAGTACAATTATTCTACTTATAATATGAAGATTTATGTTTATTATCCTGCTGGCTAATGAGCAGGATATTTTCATAAATTACCTCACATCACTCCCGTTGGTCCATAAGTTATAATATGGTTAACAAGTTAAAGGTTATTTTTTTAAGGCATGCCAAATTAAATGGCCTGTTTATATTGTGCCCTTATGTGAGACGAGTTAACTAGGCGACACAGTAATACACAGTTGTTTTTTCACATTGTATAGCTCCAGTTTCATACAGATTACAGGCAAGACAAAATAAGAAATCATAATCTGTATTTTTATGGACCCTCTTAACCTTATTCAAAAGGAATGAAAACAAATCACAAAGCCAAGGATGTGGAGACTGAGTGAATTTAGCTTTTCCTTTCTGTTGTCTTAGCAATATTAAACAAATCCAATAAGACACAGAGATTTTTTTCCCCTCACTGCTGATCACTGAGATAGAGGCGCATCAAACATACGGTAAACCTCTTGACAGACTGTAATCTAAAGAGTAACTCCTGTATGGTCAAACCCTTTGGCTTTGATTATGTCTAATCAAACTGTCTTAGATCTTCATTACTAAATGTAATGCCTGCTTTGATCTAGAGCACTAGCAATGAACATTTCTACAAAACTGTGCACTCTGATTAGACTCATGGCTGGTTTGAATAGAGCCTTACCAGCGGTGACTTCAGTAACAGCCGTGCATTCACAGGACTGCTCTGGGTGCTCGACAAAATATGAATCACCAGACTCTCGGGACCATGGAGAACAGTTGGCTTTGATAATGATATTCCAAATTACATTTGGCTTTGAACAGAAACATTTACTTTAGAATTTTTTTTTCTGTTTGCGTGTCAAAGTCCCATCCATTCCAATGGCTCTGAATTATAGTGGAGATCATGCTGTTCCAGCATGAAATGGTGCCTGCTACAGAAAGATCAGATTTCATGAATTTTGCTCTTTCATCCTTATGAAATAAATATGTGCGCCCTCTCCCAAAATTGCTCATTCCTCTCATTTTAAGTTTACAAAATAAATATTATTTTTCATTTTGTTCAGAACTTTCAGGAAAAACAAATAATTCGTTTGAATGACAAATGGTTAAACAATTTTCTTTAAAAGTTGTACTAATGATCTATGTGTAAGGGCACATTTGAGAAGTAATATGTTAAATGTTATAAAATGTATCACTAAAATGATTATTTATCAGCCTGTCCAATATATTCAAAACAGACATGTTCTCTCCCCTTCTCCAGTTCCTTTATAGTTGGATTTTCTGATTCCACTCTGTATATGATATATTTCAGTGTAATCATAGAGTGGAATTCATAACCTTACCTTTATTATTTGGATAAAGAAATGTGCCTCAGGGTAAATGAGCCTAACCTGCTCATGATGGCATGACGGCAGAGCTGCATGCCTCCTAAGGACTTCACACTTTAATTGGCCTGGTGCCACAGTCCCTGAGTGGCTGGAGATCAATAGACTGCACGGGTAGTGCAGTGGCAGTGACCCGTAGAGCTGGACTCTCCCTGAGCGTCTGTCTCTCCTGCTCTGCCTCACACTCCTACTAGGGATTGTATGGGGGGCTTCTGAGAGACCACTCAGTCCAGTCAGGCAGGCGCTAGCAGAGCCAGAGTCAATAAGCAAAACTGAGCCCCTATCCAATTCGCTATCATAAACTTGACATCCTGTGTTATATACATCTAATTTGTTCTGGCATGGTGGCTCCTTCATTTCCCATCAGCACATCATACTGTGTTTAGTGTATGCCATGTGCAGGTACAGTGGAGGATGCGTACATATAATATTATGGCATATTGGGATTTTTAATCATTATCGCTCTTTATCAGTTATAATCCAATTATAGAAATTCTGCAAGTATTTGTATCTGCATAATGCTGAGTCGAAGGTGCCCATGCTATCTATTTTGAATTCTGGGCTTTAATGTGGGTCTGCATGGAGGTGTACTGCCGAGGTGTGGGATGATATTACAGCCTGAGAGAGTGAGTGTGTTTGCTCTCTGCTTATTATGGAGAGGAGCCAGTCTTCTCAGAGGCCACAGGGGGAAGATGGCAGCACTGATAGCGGCCACATGGGTTCCATCAGGGTAATTGAAGCAGTCTGCCCTACACCAAAACGGAGCCCTGAAGGACGCGACAAAACCAATTGATTTAAAGGCAATAGAGCCTGTGTTCAAAAGATGACATTTTTATTAACATCCCTTAATGCAAAGCAGAGCTGTTTATGGCCATGTAGGTGTCCTATGAATATTTTTTATTTACTTTTAGATGATTAGAGAAGTTTGGGCATGCAACAGGGTCAGAGGAACAGAACTTCAGAGGAGTGATATGATGATCCTGCAATAAATGACAGGCTTAAAGGTCAGCTCATATAAAGAATAATTTACAAAAAAAACATTGCTGTGCTTGGTATCTTAATTGAAAATCATCAAAAGACCCAAAAAGACATATTTCCTACTAAGCAATTACCATTATGGATGATGTCGGTGCCTACAACCTCTTTACTGTATTCAGTCACTAAGGGTAAGTCTACAAAGACCATCTAAATCTGGCCTACCTAAATTCTTTGTTCTCCATCTATTTCTCTCTCTCTCTCTCTCTCTCTCTCTCACTCATCTTTCAAGTGTGTAAAAGAAAATGATAACAAGGCCTGTGTTTGCACAATATATGGTGCAGAGTGACATAACAATAAAGGCTTTGATAAACACACCCAGTTCAACGAGGATTACTGTGAGGCCTTTTCTACAGCTAGATATTGTCTTCATGCCAGGTTAACCAGGCAGCAATCAAAACAAATGTCATACCCAAATGATCCATTCTCTAATTGTGTGCCATTTCTTTTATGCTTCACATTGGACATGTTGTGTGAGATGGGGACTGGGTAAGAGAGGTTTCATATCTCCATCCTGTAAATTGTTCAGAGCCATTGTCCTCTGGCCCCAGACCTCAGAAACCGTAATTGCACATCTCCAAAAACCACATACAATACTGGTATTATAAGGCAGCTTATCCCTCAAGACTCTCAATGCAGGCATTGGGATTTGTTTTGCACCTCTTATACATGTTATCTTATTATGTATATACATACAGTAGGTTTATTTTTTTTGTAACAAATAAAAAGCAAACAGTGAGATACAGAATGTCAGATATGTTTTTGTTATGCTTTGGTTTAAATGGAGCGAATGAAGGCCATCACCACAGTGTTTGATAACTGAAATATGGAAGCATTATTTACACTAAATTGGAAATACTTTTTATGATTAATTTACAGACATTTTACAGACAAATTTTGCTGAGATTTTTTAATATCTTGTTTAATAAATAATTTAAAGGGTTATATACTTAAGATATCTCTCTCTCTCTCTCTAACACACACACACTTTTATATGAATAAGATATTGATATTTTCCTTCTTGAATAACTGATTGCTGTACAGAGAAGAGGTCACAACAGAGCAGTAAAGTTGGACCTATAGATTACCCTCACTTGCATCTATTTCCTCCACTGCTGTACCACTAGACCATTAAAGTCTTTCAGTCCATAATAAGACATGACACACAAAGGAAAACATACAACCAAGGTCAAATGTGGTCCTCATTAGAATAACGAACACCCCATGAGGACACTAGTCTACACTGTTCTCACATGGCCCTTCACATGAAACTAAGGCAAAATAATAACCACATCTGCACTGAAATAAACATGTGACCTCAAATGCTATCTTCATTGAAATGTCTCTAACACTGACTGTTGCTGTTCAGTGAGTCAATTCAATTTCCCGACAATCTCTATAAGCACAGTTCATTTACTAAAGCATTTAGCTTGTGTTAAAATAGTTACCACATGCAATTTCAGTAACAGGACCAATGTTTAGATAATGGATATGATTGCTTGCCCAGTCATACAGACATTCAAGAAACATTCAAACACTCAAACCATTATGATTTAATGTTGACATGTTGGCATAGTTAATCGCAACATGACTGAAATAAGGTCTGCCAAAGGATGGTGCATTCCACCAAGCTATGCAAAAATAAAAAAAGCAGGTTTTACTGAGAAATGTTAGAAAAAAAACATAAGCTACTAAAAGTCATCATAGCAGCTTGGCTTTCTTTATAAACCCTTTTTTATATAAATAATGCAGAACTTAGTGATTCTTGCTAAACTGGATCATAATTACATTATTGGTTTACATAATCTCCCAAAGGAAAGCTCTTTGGCAAAGATTTGCCTTAATATGTCTTGAAATTGTTACCAGCTGGTTTGGCTACAGGAAATGCTCCTCTCTCTTAAAAACCAAAAACCAAAAAAAAAAAAAAAAAAAAAAAAAAAAAACAAGTAGCATGCAATATTCAGAACCCTTTTTTGTTTTATTGCCTTCCATCCAACAGCGACATGTATATCTGACCTCTCTGTATTTCATTACATGTATTATTGTATAATGCCTTGCACAAAGTCTGTGATATCATCCAATCTCATCAGTCTGTCATCTCCTGAGGCTTACTTTTCCCCATTCTCCTATGAAAGCATCCCTTGACCTTCTAACCCTCCTGAGACTAGCATCAAAATGAAGTCAGATTAAACCCATAATAACCCTGTGTACTGATTGGGACAGGACACAGTGTATTCAGGTTGCACTTAAATTTTTTCAGTGCCAGCATGACTAACAGCTTGAATATCATTTTACAAAGTCATTCAACTTCATGTTACAATCACAAAACAGGGGAAAGTTATACAGAACTTTTCCATAGCTGAAATAACCAGCCTATCAAGAGCTGCTTGTTGCATAGACTGTAACCATTATCATAAATTCATCTTATCCAGCACTGGCTCTGAACTGTGAGAATCTTTTCATGCTTTCTGTTTTCAGAGTTAAGCACACTATACTAAAGTGGTGACATCATGGAGGCTGAGGAATTTAAAGGGACCAAGGGATAGCGTCTCTCTGTCTGCAGTCTACCTGGTTTCCATCTTGTTCATCAAAGGAGACAAGAGCTGCTCTGAGGGTAATGCTGCAGGGGCTTCTAAGATATAACCAGAGCTTAAATACTTTACAGTCACACGAAACATCAACACGAGTGATTACTTTGTTAAACACTATGCTGATTTTTTGACATAATAAGCCTATATATAATTTACAAAAAATGATCACAAGAATTAAATGTAGAATGACATTTGAACATATGCACAAAATAATAAACAATTAATTGCCAGTCCTAAAGAGAATGTAAAAAAATGTGAAACATTAGCCTATTCTTATCTAGTTCTTTGACAGATTAGGGAAGAAAATCTGTGAAATATCTATAAAATCTCAGTTAAGAATTTGACATGTTTTTGTATTTGGTGACTGAAAAGATCATGGAAAGTATTTTCATTCAATGGTCATGAAACCATGACCATTTCATGCAGACATATTGTGAATAGGAAAAAGGAAATATGATCACACTAGCTAATTAACCTCTACTGTAAGGGACAAATAAGCTACTGCTTATTCAACAGGAGACATATTATTGTTATTTTTATATCTATTTTTTAATAATGAAAGGTGAAGTCAATTTATGTCCAATTTCTGTTCATTCGCAAAATTACACAAACAACAAACAAACAAATAAACAAAATAAAAATAACTAAACCACAATACATTAAAAGACTACTCTAAATAGCTCTTAAATGTGAGAGAGTGAATAAGTAAATAAATGAAGGTGTGAGGCCCTGTGATGGACTGAGGCACATTTCAATTGTTTCACAATGTTTGGATGAGGCAGGCTAAGTGGTTACTGAAGATGTATAAGTTAAATTAAGCAGTTCATAGTATTGCTGTGCAGTTAATAAGTGCTAAATAAGCAAATGAAAACCATATTGGATCTGTCAGATTGCTCAGTTGTATTAAAAGGAATTGAACAATTTAATGCAGATCCTCAATTTTCCCCCTTAAACCTCAAAAATATCCTTTTTCTTATCACTAATAGGTTTAAAGTAGCACTGACCATGATGACTTACTGCTGATAGTGAGTAGTAATTAGGCTTACTGATACAAATGATGTGTAAAATCCCAGGTTAATCACTTAATACTCCAGTAATTCACCCTATCAAATTCTGAATGTAATTAAGACCAAAGTAAGCAGCCTTAGGCAGACAATAACAAAAAGTGGAGTTGATTGAATAAAGCCTCCCACGTTACTTGAAATTAGACCAGTCTTGCTAACTTAATTAGTTCAGGCACTCGTTTCTGTATATGTGGTAAAGCTTTGCCTCAGCACACAACTGTCTTTATCATAGCACATCTATCATTTACACTTTTGTGTATTAATAAATAATATGCAATTTAAAAATGTAGGAAAATAATTTTTTTTTTAATCTTTGTTTTTTAGCTGAGAATACCTATAAAGTATAAGACAGTATCTTCTTTCACACAGCAAATATGGATCAGCTTCTTAAGCAATGTAACCTAATTGCACCACCTTTAATATGTGGTGAATTGCATCTCATCAAGATATAAATGGTATGCTTTGGCATGATCCAAAGAAGATTTTCTCTGATACTGCCAATGAGATGTGAAACATGAAAGAGGAAGGGCATTAGGCCTACTGGTGTGAATTGAACAAGCAGTGTTTTTTCAATATGGCCTCTGCTCTAAACTCTATTGATGTTGAGGAAGCACTCCAGTGACTTTCGGCCATTGGCGTCAGGGAGCCCTCCTCCCTTGTCCACTGCGAGCTTGATGTGAGCGTGAAAGCTGTTGCTAATAAAAGTTTCAAAGAAAGGGATGAAAAGAAGGAGAAATTGAGCAGCCAGGGCTGCATTATCCCTGCTCTGTATGGTGGCTGCCCCGGCAGAGGTGTTCTGCCAATGGCAGGGGCTTGCAGAGGTCGCTGGAGATGTCACCAGCATTGCTTGAGGGCAGGGGCAAAATCACTTGCTTCTCACAGGCTTCAAAGTGCAGGGCAATTACACTCAAGTAGCCAAATGAATAGATGTATCAGCTTGCCAGCAGTTTCTTGAGCAAAACAGAAGAGGCCTTTGAGAAAGAGAGAGGAGGCCAGAACCACACCTTATGAGTAATGCATAACAACTCACATGATAATTACTAGGAGTAAAAAAAGTTGCCTATGCACCATCTAAAAAAAGGAACTTACTGCAATCATAGGTTCTGATCATGGAGAAAAAAAATTAATAGCAAAAGAGCAAAAGGAATGGCCGCACTCCATATGAGCAACACTGTTTAGAGAAGGCGCTCATTGTGAATGCTTCTCTCGGGCAGTGGCACATACGAAGTCAGATTCCCATTGAGTGTACTGAAAAGAGCCTTTGATTGGAAATTGCTTTGGCAGGAGAGCTCACCTGCAGAGAGTAGTCTATAGCCTCTTTTGGAGAGCCCAGCAGCTGCCAGAGCTGTAAGTCTGGGCACCTAGTGGGCCAAAGAATGGAAGCTGCAGAGTCTTTCAATACAAAGCCACTTAGTAACAGAAGGCATGTGCCAAGCTTGCAAAGCCAGAATAAAAAGTGCCCTTCGGAGTTGACTAAATATCAGGGGCCACTTTTTTCGCTTTCTCCCAGTCCCTGCTCCTCAGCCCCAACTCACACTTCTATCATAAGGACAATAGTAGACCTAAGGAGCCCTAACCACAGAAATATACCAACAATCGCCAGGGAAAGGGCTGAGGAACTCCGCCGGAGTGTGGAAGCCATCAATTACATAGAGCAAAAGTTAAAAACCCAGCAGGGCCCATGCATTAGAATGCAGAGATATGCAGGCCTGCAGGCAGTGGAAGCCTGAACTGTGGCCAGGCTAACAGAAGCTCACAAAATGAAAGTGTGGAGTATGATTCATGAGGGAGAACGTTTTACCACAACTTTTTCTCATTTTTTCCCACTGATTGGTAAAATATGAATTGGATAAATGTGTAAAACATTTATCCAAGAAGCTGAAATCCAAGTGCATGAAATTTCATGTTTGCTGGGCAAATATTCTGTCTTTACTGTTTCCAAAATAAAAATCCAATAAAACTTCAAAACGAACATTAATGAATAACAACTATTCATCAATAGTTGTTATTCATCAGTATTGACTACAAATAACTTATTGATGAATTACAAACCAGCACTTGAACAGCACTTGTTGCATCTTTGCAGCAAAGGCATAACACATAGCCATGTGTTACAGAATACAGATTCTCTGCTTGAATGCCTTCACAAACAGCAGAGGGCCTAAAAGGGATGAAAAGCACTTGACTGTCCGGACACTGAGCGCCTGAATTCCACTGCGCCTTTTTGGCCTTGTCTCTCAGAAGGCGCCGCCTGACACACTGAGAGCAATGCGCAGGGATCACACAAAGCCTCGTCAATTCAACCATCTCCCAGCAGCTAATTTATGATGCCCTCAAAGCAATTTTCACAGTCAGAAAAGTGCAATTGTATTTTCCAGCTCATTAAACCCAAGCACAACAAAGCTTTCATCCTCCCGCTGCCCCCCTCCCATTCCAGCCCTCCATCCCACAGTCTGCATTTCAAAAGAAGCATCGTGAAAACACAAGCCTCTGTAACGTGTAAAATAAACACATTGCTCCTTTTTTAAAACATTTTTTGGTCAGCGCCTAGAGAGAAATTTGTCAACACATAAGGCCAGGATAAGAGAGTTCCAATTTAAAGCATTCATAAACTCAGATTGCCCAAGTTTCAGTGAGAATTTAAGGCTTGTTTATTCAGAGGGCCTCTTCACTCTCCTCCCTCTTCTTTGTTCTGCGTTTCATGGGAGGACTTGAAAATTGTAATCTCAGGACAATCAGGCTGACTTATTTGTTCAGCTCCTGTCTCACTTGTAATCGCAGGAAAACCTTTAAATCATGTGAGTACCTGTCAAGCAGCTCCGCTGTGCCTCGGTTGCCCAGCTTAACAAACCTTACCACCAAAAATAAGCTCCTATGGGGCTAATAAAAATATTTGTTGTCCAATTGAGCTTGCATAATGTAGTGCTGACAAAACATGGTCGTGGAGTACTCAATTGTAGTGTATTACCTGCTTTAATACACCCATCTAGAATCAGTTTATTAGATGATTAGTTGGATCCCATGTGTTAGAACAACCTCCAGGGCCAGGATTGGGAACTACTGACATACTGGATATAATTACACCCAGACAGTTCTTTTTAACTAAAATCAGTTACAAAAACAGTTTAATCCTCTCACATTCTTCACTCTGCTTGTGCATTATGCCGTTTCAATCATAAAACACGAAAGCTGAGTGATGAATGCTTTCATGTTACCACAGAGAATCTGCTGTTACAGTACTATGCAGGGTTTTAAGTATAAGAAAATAAAATAATTGCTACAAATGTAAGGCATTAGAAGAGTAGATGTACAAAGCAGGAGTTCTAACATAATAAGGGCAATTATAGTTTAAGGATGCTAATTTAACTTCATAGTAGGAGAGTCCTTTGAACATTTTTTCACAAAAAATGCATTCTCATTTTAGTTTGTCAGTGAATTAGTCAAAGAGATTGCTCACTGAGATTGCTCAGAAGAGTTGCTTTGATAAAACAGTCAGTTTGGCTGTAGTGATTTTGCCCTGAAAACATTTCTGTGCTCTACAATTTGGCCTCAGTCAAACTTGGACTCATGTGAAGGGGAATACTGATGCTATGGCAGAAGCTTTTGTGAAAACAAACTCATTGTACGTCTGGCCACTGGAGAGAGACTGGGAGGGGACAGAGTATTTGAATGTGTGGTCAGAGTTTTTAGTCGCGCACTAAAACCACAAAGATGCCACAATTAGTTCTTGTCCCTACAGAGAAGGCCATGTAACCACTCTCATTGTATCTGCCCTTCACTCAAAAATCCTGGTTCAAGTCTGCAATCAGAGCCAAAAATTGACCTCAATTGTTGGTGTTAACTCTGTGGCATATGTTTAGTGCCATCTGTAAAATATAGTCTACATTTCTGCTTTCGAACAGAGAAGCTGGCATGTTGGAAAAATGGTACAGCTTGAAAAATAAGGGTCTGTATATTTAATCATGTATGAATATAATGATTACTTCTTGTTCTTTTTTGACTATGTAAACTTTTGCAGCATCTGATACAGATAGCCTAATAAAACAAAGATGGAAAAGGCTTTGTGGTAGGTTACATTTCCCAGCAGGGCAGCTCAACAGTTCATGGGTAGCTTACCCTTATAATTGTTCAAAAATAGGAGCATGGCAATTGAGCTAAAGCAGGCAATGTTTTTTTTTTAACAAAAGTCAAGGGACTCTAGGACTGGGGCCATGTTGGGCCATGTTAGCCTAAAATGATTAGGTCAGGTCAAGCTCTTGTTAAGTCAAATAAAAGGTCAACATACTTTTTACTTATCCGTGTCACCCGAGGCCTCTACTTTAAGTGCCCCCTCAGGGCTGAGTAAAAAAATCCGAAGGAAACCTTATGCGCATGGATGTAAACCCAAAGCTGACTCGCTATAGCAGTTTCCCTTTCGAGATAGTTAAGTATTTATGATGCCTGACCTCTGCCAGTTTCACTCTCAACAGTCCAGTGTGTTCTGGTTTAAAGAGAGTGGAGGAAAAGCTGGCTGTTTAGTTACGAAGTGAAACAACAGCTACAGAAATAAACCAAACTTTCAATTCCATTCAACATGTCAACATTTTATCTCATGCAGTGACTACACTATAATACTACCTCAATTCTATAATGACATAAAATTTGACACTACACTACAGAGATGTGCAGTAATTGCATACACCATCATATTTTACTGTTTATAAAACAGCTGTCAATTTGCTATAAAACTTTTATACTTAGGTTAAATTTAAAGTAAAAGGTATAACTCTAACGCCTAGCAAAATACAATCCTAAAGATTCTCTTTCAGTTAGGTCACTCTGAATACCAAATAATAAAATTGAATATGAATATTAAATAGGAAACTACATCTCAGTGACAGGTTCATAACAAACATGCAATCCTGTTCAGCCTGATTGAGAAAATCCTTGAGAAAGTCTTTCGTTCTGCTACAGGACATCACATGTTGCACTGCTATATTTTACTTGGTACTGGCTTTGCTAATTTGCCCTTTTGCATGGTTCAGCATCCTTATATAAATAAACAGAAGCTATTTAAAAAGATCTTCTTTAACATGAGGAAATACAAAAAATGCATATATTCATGGCAGAACAAACAAACAAATACATATTTCTTTATTTATTGTAATGAAATGTTTAATTTAAATCCTTGTTTACATTATGCCATGATATGCATATAACATAAATAGTTTCTTAAATTCTTGAATTTTTTATTTTTTGATCCATTTTTAAAAAATGTGGAATTAGTGCATTAGATGAGCTGGTCCTCATCCGCTGTGCAAAAACGGCTATCCCACTTGAGGGTGACCTTGAGGGACATATCTGCTTTCAAGCTCTGTAATGACTTCTGACATGGTTTACTTGCCTCCACGCTGTGACAGAAATGTTTGCTGGAGTCAGAGGAGGAAATATTTGAAACAAGGCACCACTAAAAAGGAGCCTGAAGCAAAACAGTGAGATTACACTTCAAGAGCAAGTTTTTAAATAAAGGTGCTTGTGTGAAGAGGTACGGTATATGAACTAACACAACATCCCTATTACTGCCACACGTTAGTCTAACATTAAAATAAAACTCATATGACCATTTGCAGTGTAACAGGAAATACATGACCACATAGAATTTAAATGAAGTCTGCACAGTTGTTTAATACAGAGACGTTTTGCAATGAAATCCAGATGAAAAACTTCACCTTTGGCTTTCAGTACACAGGAGACTCAGAGAGGCTCAGAGTGACACTACATGAAGCTCACATGAAAACACGCAGAATGCGACTTGAATAGTTTAAATGAATTTATGTTGACAAGACAGATAATTAATTTGGAACATGATTAATAATAATAATAATAATAAGAAGAAGAAGAAGAACAAGAAGAAGAACAAGAAGAAGAAGCTCTATGTCATAATGAACTCAGACTGTTATTTAGAACAGAATATTTAGAATTATTTATAGTTGGAATTAATATATACCTTTAAGTTTGAACATTTTGGTCTACATCCTAATTATAGTAACATGGTGCATGATTTATACCTTTTCATGTACGATATCATCATTATAATCACAGTTCTTATTTCAGAAACATTTTTAAGCATACAGTTAAAAAATATTGAAACATATTACATTATACATTTGAAAATACATTTGAAATCCAAATGATAGAGTAATGAGAAGAAAGTGCTGCAGGTATAGGGAGTGGTTCTCCCTGTTCAGTATGTGATGAATGTGCATGTAAAAACTTGTGTGGGGTACTAATTGTCTTTATCTAATTTCAGCCATTCATGCCACGGGGATAATATCACCCTGCTGATGACTTTCAGCCGTAAACTAGTACAATTCAAACATGGCTGAAATTAAAGCCATCAAAAGTAAATATTGTAAATGTTTATCAAGAACTGCAGTGTTCCAAAATCTGTCACAGAGGCAAGTAAAAACATTTCTTCCCTTTTCTCTGTCGTTTTATAGATAATGGATATATGCACCATTCAAAGGTCTGTTGGACTCAGTATCATCCTGAAAATATTAATTCCTTTTTTGAGAATCAGGGCGGAGGATGCATGAGAAATCTATGTAACCCCCCTTAGACGCAGACAAACATTCCATCCAAAATCAGGTCTTTGCAAAACTTTGAACTCACACACAAAGATCTAAAATAAACAGTGCTGCACTGCACCAAAGCAACTACTCCACTGGCAAAGCAACAGTGAAATCATGAGGGATTCCCAAAGAAAAACATTTTGTGTTGATGTTTCAGGCAATTATACTAAGCCCAAGAAAAGCAACAGGAAAAATTAACTATTCAATAAAAGTGGTTGAGAGGGATAGTTGGGGGGAGGTTTCCATAATGACATTGAATTGAATTCCCAAGAGGTGAAATAATGCCCTTAGATGGCTGCAAAGGAAATTCCTTAATAGCTGTAAAGAAGCAAGGAGTAACAGTGATACTGTTAGATACAATGCATAATGACTATGTTTAACTACTGTGGCCTGACCTCTTGTAGCTCTCCACTGAAGAACAGCAGAAATAATGATTATGCAGGGACTTTCATTTGCCAATTATAATATTGTGCAGATGACATTTTTTTAGACAAATTACTTCTAAAAATATTTGTTAAATCATAATGAGTGGTGCTGATTTATCATGATAAACAAATCATATAGCACAATAATTAGAGGCATGTTTTCACAAAACTCACAACACCTTTTCGTTTACTGACACTAGACACTGGATCAGTGCAATATGTTTAAAAAATACTAATAACTAACCGATAATGTGATTTAATTTTAGAAACACTTCAGATTTAAACCATGTATAATTCACAGGATAAACAGATAACCGAATGGAAATTCCTTCATGGAATATACTGAGAGGTGCAAGAAAAAAGCCATAATTGGAAAGAGCTCAGCATACATATGTTTACTGTGGCATAAAGCTGAGAACTTATGATAATTCATAATAGCATATTATATCCCAAAACATTTAGTAGAGTAATAGGGCACAGAGGTAAACAATTATACAGCAAAATGTCCTTGCCAGAGACAAATTCACTAGGCCCTTTTAATAAGTAAGCCTCCTGTCATTTTCTGTCGTTTTGAGTTAAAGAGCAGCACACTGTTTATAGTATTCTGCTTTGTAATAAATCAGAAGACCACTTCCTTCAGAGAAGTAAACACTTCAATATGTGCTCTGGGTTTTGAAGAACATTCACAAGTGCTCTCATTAGAGGAGGATACATGGGCAGAGCCGCTACACTGACACACCACCTTCCTGATGCACACTGAAAGCTTCCAGGCTATGTTAACATTGACAGGAGGAAAGTCTGCTTTTCAATGTTTTATTAAATTAGCCAAATCTAGAAAAATGTTGTCATCAAATGGTGCCACTTAAATTGTGGGAAACAGACGAGTGCAGACAGTGACTTAGGAAACGGCGCGTTGCGTAAAAATACAAAGATATTATAGTGCTGAGAGATATTTTTTTTAAAGATTGCGCAGTTGATTAATTGGTATAAATGAAATGTTCAAACGTATTGAATTAAACTTTTATTTTATCAAAAAATATAGAAATAGTTTTCTGTAGTAAATATTGCTAATAAAATGCAGTGTGTAGATCTACATTGGATTTTAACACACCTTGGCTTTACCGACAATCCCCACGAAACCATACTAATAAGCTACGCTATTAAAAATATATTGAATACATATATGATATCTAAATATATATATTTTTTAATCTCTCAAATAAAATATTTGCAAGCAGCACAAAGAGCAATTAATGTACTTAAATGCATGGTTAAATATTTAACTTCCTTCAAGGGGACGGCACGTTTACAACTGTCAGGAGAAAACATAATCCGGACATGTGAAGCTTTGGGGTTTTTTTCTTGTCTTGTATTCGTTGTAGAAAGAATGAATCTAAAAGATCATCGATTATGTTTTTTAATCGAACAGTCACGAGCTCGTAGTTTGGTAAGGTTTGAGAGGGCAGCAGTAATGTAGCAGTGTGTGGGAACGGCTCGCTCTGCAGTTATTTTCCTGCCATTAAAGTGCTGCAGGAGAGAATTGGTTAAGTGGAGCTACCCGCTGCCTTACTCTCCCCGAGGTAGCTTCCTTTTTGATCTCGCCGAGACTGGCGCCTTCCAAAGCACGACTTGTCTGCCTTATGAAATGCTTTGACTTACGGTGAAGGCTTGCCAGTTGCGTTTCAATAGAGGCTTTTTTGCAATCTTAAAGGGCCAAGACAAGCTTTAAACTGCTGTAATGTGGCGTGACACAATCGTCATTCATTCTTTCCCACCGTTTATCAATTGTTCCTAAAGATCAAGCTAAACGTGATCTAATTGGTGCATTTCTTTCGTCTTTGCTACTTAAATTCTGTATAGCCTGTTCTCTTCAACATTCTCCTTTAAAAAAAATTTACAACTCTTTGTTTACAAATAGGCTAAACCTAAGTAAGGCCATTTTTATGTACCCTAATCTACGGCTGAAATGACATTAAAAAAGAGAAAAGGAATCCAGTGTGTTAAAGTTTTATAGCAGATTCAGACTGATTTCTCAATATATATATATGTAATATATATTCTCAATATATATAAGAAATGCCAAAGGAAGTGGCTAGTTGTCTTGCTGCATGGTTTCAATAAGCGTTAAGCTAATGAGAGCGGAGTCAGTCTCCCTCTGTCTCTCTCTGTCTCTCTCTCTCTCTCTCACATTCGCCCCTCCGGTTAATTGCAACAAAAGTTCTCAAATAGCTCAAACACTAGAGCCCTGGAGCCATCAATAAACCACCGCGGCAAGACAAGTATGATTGACCACGCACATTTCTTTCAAAATCACTTTGACGTCCGTCCCTAAGAAAGTTTGCTGGCCAATCAGAAGGCGGACACGGACAGTCATGTGGGCAAAATCAAGCGCCGATTGGAGGGCGGCAAAGAAGAAAGCAAACTTTTGGGAGTTTTATAGCTGGGAGAGCTTTAAGATATAGAGGAGAGAAGCGAGCGTTGCAGAGACGCGGCGAATGACAAAAAGGAAAAGAAACAAGGACGAGTTAAATTAAGAGGGCCTGGTATTTGGAAGTTGTATGGCCCCTTTACCCTCCACGATGAGCTCTGTTCAAGGACCGCTTTCCCAAGAAGGTGAAGCACAAAAGCGCGCAAACACGGACGCAGAAGAGGCTGAGAGTACCGACAGAGCCGCGGCTAAAGGATGTAAAACCAAGGCGTTCAGTCTTCCTTTTAGTGTGGAGTCTCTAATATCGGACAGAGTTACTTCCAGGACTTCATATTCTGCATCCGACTCAGGGCTTATATCCCCCTCCGAGGAGCGATCACAACTCTCACCAATGGCTCTTTACTCAGACAGGAAACTGCCGCTGGAGAGCGTCTCAAACTTGGCTGTGGGGAAAAGAGGAGAGTCGGAGGAGCGGAGTGAGAAGGGACAGAGCGGATGGTTTCAGACACCGCCGTACGCCTCTCCGCCAAGTATGTGACCACTCCAAACAAACTATTCTTTATGTGCCTTGTGCAGTGTTTTTATATACACATAAGACGGATTTCTTCATGTAGTGTATAAAGATTCATCATGTAGCCTAGGCTATGAACCGTATTGATGTTTTTTTCATGGGAGCGAGCTTGTTTGCTGTCACTAATGGGCTTAAATAACAGCGAGCCAAACAGCCCATATCCGAGCCTGTAATGTTTAGACGCTCTAACTGCTTGGTTTGTGTATGTCTCTGTACTCGCCTTATGCTATCCATCATTCTCACACCTGTTTTATTTATTTCTTTTTTACAGGACACCCGAGTCCGTCTCCGTGCGCGCTCCGAAAACACAAAAACAACAGAAAACCGAGGACCCCGTTCACCACCTCGCAGCTGCTAGCTCTAGAGAGAAAGTTTCGCCAGAAGCAGTACCTCTCCATTGCGGAAAGAGCGGAGTTTTCCAATTCACTCAATCTAACAGAGACACAAGTGAAAATATGGTTCCAGAACAGGAGGGCGAAAGCAAAGCGACTTCAAGAAGCAGAGTTAGAGAAACTAAAACTCGCCTCGAAGCCTCTGTTACCCGCCTTCGCCTTTCCCTTCCCGCTGGGAGCGCACGTGGGTTCTCCCGGTCTGTACGCAGCCTCCAGCTCTTTCCCGCGGCCCTCGCTGCCCGTGCCGGGACTTTTCGGAGGACCTGTTACCTATGGGATGTATTATCTGTCTTAAACGTGTTCAGTGTAACTCACTGCAAGACTGCTGTTTTTGCCAGTCATAACCGGACAAGTAGCCTAAAATGTCCGACTATGAACTTTACATTAAAAATTACTCTTGTACTGGCAAGAGCCTATACACGCATTTAAGTCTGAGAGCAACGATTAGGAAAACTAACAAAATATATACAGAAGGCTTTCAGTGCTGTCCTCAAAATAAATAACCTGTTGCTTATAGGTCATACTATTTCCCACCCGCCCTCAAAAAACCCGTCAAACTGTCCTGTCTTAGAATCAGCAGCAAACTAATTTTAATTAAAGCTTAAGTCATCTTCGGAGAAATCTGTTTCAAATGAAACCTGTAATTTAACCTTTTATTTCGGAACAACAGACTATACAAAATGTTTTTCCCAAATGTTGTCATGGAGGCCAGAAACATCTGTGCCAGACTATCTGAATACACTTCGAGCACCCTTTAACCCTTTAAATTATTTTATAAAGTATATAGATGAAATACCAGATCAATAAGACGTTTGCAAACAAAAAAAAGGGAGAGGTGCTTTTTAATTTTCGGTGTATTGTTGTGGAGTGTTTCAGCAGCTCGCTCCATATCCGCTTTTCTCAAGTTTAATCGTGAAGGCTGTCACATTTCATGGGTTTACATTCGCCACAATCATTGACTTTCTTTGGTTTTTCGTTTAGCCACAATGCCCTTGTGCTACATGTACTATGCTATAGTTTGATAGACTGAAAAATTAACATCTAGACCATTTTTATAACTGTAAATAAGCGTATATATTAGCATCCGGATGTGTTCAAACTACATTTGAAATTACGAATAGAATTGATATTTATATTCTGTGTTTACATTTACCTCCTGTAAATTATTGTATATATTTGTACAGAAAAATAGAAAAAAATAATCTTTTGTATTAAAAATACATTTTGATCAAGATGAGTGTGCCTTGTTTTACTAGGAAGTAAACTGTAGATCCGACCTGCAGGACTTTTATTATTATTATTATTATTATTAAAATATAATCGAAAACCCTGTTCCCTATCATTGGCGTGTTCATTCACATGCATACACGTGTAAAAATCGTTTCGCTGTTTAGACCAAGATTTAACCAGCTGCATAATAAAGATCCGAGTAGTCTGTTACAAACCAAATAAAATTCAGGAACATTTTCGAGACAAGGCGCAAGGTTACAGCTTTTAAAATGCCCTTTCTTGTACATTACTATTTGGATTTTGGATTTATAAACAACAAACTCTTTTTAATAACAAAACGACTCACTTGCTAAGTCTGTTATCAACACGAGCCTTCTGTTTGGTTATGCATTATCATTATCCGTTAATCCAAATCAATTTAACCATTGTTAAAATGTAAAATAATTCGTCCTCAGACTTTAAATTTGGTCTCCATTTAATAAAAACTCAATGGCAAGACCAGTGCCTCCTCTCTATTTAGATTACATTGAAAAGACAAAATGCTAACTAAAGTCTGTAAATATTCAAATAGTGTACACAAGTGTAACCAAAGAATAACAGATAAAGAATATATTACATTCTGACAGAACGGTTAAGGATTTTGCTTTTGTTTTATTTTTTATTGTAAAAATATTCCTCCGATATCATTCAGGACGACACATAAACGACACAGTATGTAACAAATGTACGTTTTCTTCTACTTCTTTTTCCTTCCACCTCTGAAACCTCTGACTGAGCCATGGCCAAAGCAAATAGTTGGTGGTACCCTAGAAAAAAAAAACCCAAATTGACATTAAATAAACATTTATAAGCTCAACAAACTGTCATATTTTAATGACGTTTAGACAGACTGTTTTATAAATACTTACTTGTATGAATAATGCATCTTTTGTCGCTCAGGAAGGACAAGTTCGTGGCTCTCTGACTTTTCGGTCAGTGAAAAATCCATCAACTCACAATTATCTAATTCTCCATGTTGAGTAACTACATTCCTAGGCCCTGTCAAACACATTTCCTTTTGGTGAGGAATCTTTTCCTCTTTTGTTCCTCTGAAAGATGAATAAAAGTATTCATTACAACCTGGTAACATATTTCTTGAAATGAGCAAGATTTTAAGTAAAAGTACAAAGGCACAACGCTAATCATGATTTCTAACATTTCCAGTAAGCGTATAGTAAGTTCAACATTTCAGTGGTCCCACCTTTTGATCTTCTTTGGTTTATCAAATCTGAAGTCTGATGGATAGCTGTGAGTTCTGATCAGATGTTCTTTCCTTTCTTTGCCGGTTTGGAATTTCAGTCCACATCCCTCAACCAAACACTGATACTGAAAAGCCGTATTACATTGGACATCTTAACAACCATCGAGTTGTTCCCAGTTGTGTAGCAGGAATAGACTGTTTCCATTTTGTATGTGGTCATGCTATTTTAAGTCTTTAACAATTAGGATACAATACTAAGCAAGAACACAGTTAATATTTTCCTAAACAGAGCATGCAGACAAAAGCCAATGGGGTAAATGAAGACTGAATGATTTCCACTGTTCAAAATTACACTTCACTGACCACAGCCAAAAGATGGCGGAATAAGCTACTCACATCAGATCATACATTATGCCAAATTTTCTGATAAAAACCATGCAGTGAAAGTTTTAGCTTTTTGGCATTTACTATATAAACTGGTTGCTTCAGTGGGATAAGGTTTATGTTCACTTTTGAGTAAAGCTAGAAAGTGAAAGATTCATTGTTGCACATTAAGTGTCTTCTTGTATCATACTATTTCTGATTTCTATGAAAGAGATCTCTTTGGAGAGTCTCTCTCTTTCAGAACACGTGTAACAAGTTCTTCCTGTATTATGTGCTTTCTTGATGTGGGGGATTAAAAGATTCAGAGCTGTAGCCAAAAAAACCCCACTAAAGCCTATTTTTACTTTCAATTCGATGACACATGTCCTTTGACTATTTAGCTATAGCAAGCTAGTAATGTTAATTCACTACTAATTGAATTGTCTTTAGCTGCTGTTCAATAACACTGCTGGAATCAAGACGCACTTCATGATTCGCACGGCAAAATGGCCAGCGGTGCTTTACTCATTCGAGTGTTTGTAAATCCTGTATATGTTAATTCACTACTGGAACTTTGTCTGCTCAAGCACACAACATAACAAAACAGGGTTAAAAATATTGCAATGCAAATGTAATGCTTGCTCTTCATACAGATGTAATGTTTATACTATGATCTTGGTGCAGACATTACCATACATTCTCTCTCAGCCATGACCTGAAAAAATGAGTCATGCCACTCCAATATGTGTATATCCAGCAAACGGTTGGATGGAAAGGAGCGCTTGCAGCTGGAGCACACATGACGATGAAGTGAATTGTAGTGGTGCTCGTATCCCTCAAGAGTGTCGAAGAGCTGCTTACAGCCGGCAATGTGGCACCGGAATTCTGAAATGCTTAAAGCAAGTCAAAGACACATCCATCTCAAACTCATAAAAAATATTTCAAAACATTTCTTTTGCATTTCACAAGTTTACAGTGGGTTTATAATGCGACAACGCAGTCCTGCTATCAAGACACAATAAGACAGAACGCTCGTTACAGAACACCACATTGACATTCAAAAAACAAATGTTTACTGAAAAAAAAAACTCACCCCAATTACTAAGAGCATGGAAACAATTACGGCTGTTGCGCTGATAATATTATGACTAAACCTTAACTCATTATTCTTTTATTTTTATCTAAGCGAATAATAAATTAATAGCAGTAAATAATGCTCCCCATTAAATAGATTTGGTAATTTGGTAAACATTAAATAAAAAGTATTTGTTTCATCTGGCAAATTATGCCGGTTCCATAAATTGCCACTCACAGAAAAACTAAATCGATAAATTATACATGGTAAAATATGTTTGTAGATTTTATACTATATCCCCGAATTCATTTCAGAATAATTACTTGTTTGTGTAAAAAATGACAAGAACAGTGGGCATCCAGTGAACATAACAGATACAGTGTCAAGTTTCACTCCTATACATGTGATAAAGTCACAGTGTTCTTCTGTACATCTAATAAAAATCTAGTAAGACTTACTTTAATGCTGGAGATTCTTCTGTGAGAGATGTCACGAGATCCTGCAAGTACAAGTGTCTGTGCACATCGCCATCCTGTTGGGGAGAGAGGGAACGGTTTAGAGTAGAAACCAACTGCAAAACACACAACTTTTGCAACCAGGGACCCCTTGGAGTGTAGAAAGAAAATTCAGACCCACATACTATGATGACAACAAAGCAATAAAATTCATCTGTTGGGATAATAGGTATGTTAAAAAATAGGTGACATTCTAAATCAATTTATTTTAACATTATTTTAATATAAACCAATTTAATTCAAGCAATGTCATTTTATTTATTCGTTTCCACAAGAATAGCCGATACTGAGGTCTCTGTTATATCCCGGCACTATAACAGACCCCTGGCAGTCACTGGACCCGGCTTATAGAGATGTTACTGCAACAGTTAGTTACTAGATGCTCCCTGTAGATGTAAACAGAGATTACACCCTCTACATCATTGCTGCCAGGAGCAATACAGGAACTATAACTGATGGAGTGTAATGAAAAGTCAACATCTCGCACAGTGAATAACTAATCAGATTTGACAGCAACACAGTTTGTGCAGAAACATACATCACACTTATTTCACTAAAGCCTTTACAGGCAGAAATCTGTTGCACTAACCGAACCCAGTGCTCTGCAACACACTAAGGCCTAAATTACCATGTGTGTGTCTCCAGGGTTCCTGCCCTTGAAATACTGCCAGAGCTGTTTAAATTTTCCAGACTTTCTGCTTTTTTTCAGACTCAAGTTCATGAGTGTTCTACATTTTACAGGCCATTAACTACATTATTAAAAGGGAAACATTAAATGTGATATGTATTAGGGACGTTGCATTAATAAGGGATAGATTAAAGAAAGTAATTAAAAAAACTTGTTAAAGTAATTAGATTTTTTTTTTACTGTTTCTGAATTTGAGTACTGTGTGAGACCTGGGTAAATCCCTGTCTTTTGCAGACTTTGCAGATCTGTGTATGATCACTGGTTTCCTCCCAACATTGAGAGCTAACAGTGTAGAGAAGATGGGAGTAAAGGCGGATTTGGCAGCTTCTAAGATGATTCGCTGATTGTTGTTTTATATATATATATATATATATATATATATATATATAATTTTATTTTTTTTTTTTTTTGTTAGAGAGAACTCACATATC
>JAOTRJ010000043.1:18657778-18669524 GCA_028564905.1 Leptodoras praelongus | reverse complement strand
AACCGCTTATTCCTTTTCAGGGTCACAGGAGAGCCGGTGCCTAGCCGGCAGCATAGGGCGCAAGGCAGGAACAACTCACACACTAGGGCCACTTTAGAGACACCAGTGAACCTAACATACATGTCTTTGAACTGTGGGAGGAAACCGGAGTACCTGGAGTAAACCCACGTGGACACGTGGAGGACATGCAGAAAGGACCCATACCGCCCCACCCCAGGATCGAACCCAGGACCTTCTTGCTGTGAGGCGACGGTGTTACCCACTGAGCCACCGTGTCGCCCACCTGTCAAATAGCTATTTATCATTCAGCCTTGCATTACTGACTTCAGTCAGCTCCTAAATAAAAACTGAATAATTACTACATCAACCTTTATATAGTAGATTGTGGTCTCCACCACTGCCATATCTTTTTTAAATTATGGATCCTCTGAATATTCTTCATGAATGCATCAAAGGCCAGGTGTCTAGACAGTCACTAAATCATGGAAATGAATGAGTTCCCTACCTAAGACTTTGAGGAATACTACATCCCATCTTGTGACTAAAGTTTATGAAATTAAAGTTTCATTAAAAGTTCATGTAAAGGTAAATATAAGCTCATAACGAAGTCCAGTAAGATTCGTATTCATGGTATTACACATCCAGTGAATGAAGTTTGCTTATGACATTTATCCTGTTAATAAATAGGTTTGTTAATATCAGAGACATTAGCATCTGTCCTTGGTGCATAGGTTATGCATTGCTCTCTCTCAATCTCTCTCTCTCTCTCTCTCTTTGGGTGGAACAACTTCCTGCAGATATCCTGTGAAAAAGGTGAAGGAAGGAAATGTGACACATCAAGGAAGTAGGTGGTGAAGTCAACAGCACTATTGACTGTGGAGCGGCTTTGCTGACTCACTGACGTCAGCTACATATGTTTCATTGCAGAGTCATCATTTAAGATAAAGTCATACTTGAACTATGAATCCAGCTGTGTAGAAGTTACCGTTCACATCCTCAGATAAAGTTTTTATTCACATTTATTCATTTGTTTGTTCATTAACTAAGCTGCTGGAAAGATTGCCATCGCAGGCCAGACACACATTAACACACTCCCACCTGTGGGCACTTTAGTATCTCACCTGACTGCATTGTCTTTGGACTGTAGAAGGAAACCAGAGCTGCTGGAGGAAACCCACGCACACGTGGTGAGAACATGCAAACTCTAAAGAGAAAGACCCTGGTCTGGCTTGGTAACTGAATCCAAATGCTTCTTGCTGTGAGGTGACAGCACTACCTGCCGTTCCACTGTGTAAAAGTTCATAGAGATGCTACTTTTTTTTTAAAATCTTTTTTTACTTTTTAATCTAGGTGAGTTTTGCATAAAGCAGAAACATTCAGCTTTAAGAAAGGGAAAAGTTAAAAACAAACACAGTAAGCTGAATGAAAAATGGGCCTTTTAGATCAGCAGACATTTAAAAAGCGATGGAGTCAGGGCAGGCCTGTGCCATATAAAGGTCAGTAGGGGTACTAGTCTTTTTTGTCTGCTGACTAACATGACCATTTCCTTCCTTTTTCCTTCATCACCTCATGGCCCACTGGTTCAGTCCTACACAGAAAGCTCAATGCTTCATTTGTTACTCTGGGCTAAAACCATTGACATTTCCTGTCTTTATACAAATACATGGCTGAAGGAGTTTATTGCCTAAGCAAACATGGACATATGGGCAATTACAACAAGCAATTATTTGTTGCATCTTGCAGTTGTTTTCCAAACCATTATTTTGGTTCAGCTGGACTTTTCACATGTTTTTAATAAAAGGGAATGAGCAATGCATTATGTCACTCAATTTATTACACTTCCTAACACACTTTGCTGTTAGTTTTTTGTTTCACCAACACAAAATCCCCTAATTGCTAAGATTAGCAAAAAAGAAAGAACAACTGAGTAACAAGTTTAGACAAATAATTTCCAATAAATTTATTATCCATTTTATAATAGTTTCCTGCTAATGATGCACAAAGGGTTATAAGATGTTACAAAAACATTATAGGTTTTACTATATATACTATAAGGATACGGAACTTAATGAAGTATGCAATACTAGATAGGGATTAAAACATGATCGGGGTGTCACACACTTTCAGTAACTACTTTCAGGGTAACTCAGGTCAGGGTCGTGGTGAATTCAGAGCCTATCCTGGGAAGACTGGCCTTGAGGCAGTAATACAACCCCTGGCAGATTTTATGGAATTACCACACTTAGAGGATCATCACCCAGCTTTTTTTTTTACTTTGTGTCACATAAATATACCACAAATGTGACTCAAGATAATATTCATTTAATAGCTGAACATTTTGGCATCGTGAAACATACCTCAAATGAATTTAATTAAAGTATGTGAATTAATGGCATTTTGTTCTAAATCGAGTAAAGGAAAAAACCTTGTAATTATCTGAAACAAATGCCAGCACAGGTCTAAAAATGCAAACGTCTGCAGTTAAAAGAAATTGCTTACAGACCTTCAACAATCTGTCAGACTCGACTAATCGAAAAGAAACATGGCCCCAACAAGAGGGCTGTCAATTGAAACTGTGGAAAGAATTATAAAACTCCTTCAAGAAGCACATTCACCTTGGAGGGTGGCAAAAGATGTTGGCTGTTCCTGCTCAGCTTTGTCTAAAATGTGGTGCAAGTATAATCAGAATGGGAAGGCTATAAAAGGAAAACATGCAGGTAGACTAAGGAGAATGTCAAAGCATCAGGATAGAAAACTATGCTGGTGGAAAGGTGTCTGAATACACAGTGTATCCCAGCTTCCTGTGTGTGGGGCTGAATAACTGTGGACCGTCTTGGTGCCAGATATCACAGTGCACCTTCAGATGCCTAGGAGGACAATATTAGGCTGGTGGTAGAACAGGTTGTTATGGCTGATCAGTAAATCATGACCTCATGTTTGGAGTGGCTCTTTTCAGACTTTTTTTTGTATTAAAGTTTGTATTAATCATCATAAGAGTTTTTCCTTTATTAAACTTCCATGCAAGCCTGTTTTCGTTAGCTGCCCGGCTGGCCTACGTGTTATGTCCCCTATTAGGTGTGTGCGTCTTAAAAGGGCGGTGGTGTATTTTACAATAAAGTATTTAACATTAATTTCTTACCTGTATTATTTTGTAGCAAATTTGTTAACTCACTTGGAGCATGCTCTTCCTCTTAAAGTAAAGCACAATTTCTTCAACTTATATTTTTTTTTTACATTTTACAGCAGACCTACTTGGTACAAAACCTACTTAGGGTTAGAGATTAGTTTTAAAAGTTGCACGTCGACCGTATATGATTTGGTGCAACGGTGTAACTTTTAGTTAAACGTAGTGCCAGTCTTAAGCTGTTGCAAAACATCCATCTAAAAGCTTAAAGTTTTGTGCATGTTGAGATGCTTTTCTGTTCACCACAGTTGTAAAGAATGATTAATGAATCTCTCTTTTAGATTTTCCTGTCTTATCAACAAGGCATTTCCACCCACAGAACCGTCACTCCCCCAATTGTTGTTTGCACCATTCTGTGCTGTGTAAACTCTATGTATATGATAAGATATTATATAAAAGATTAGCAGTTTATGAAATATTCAAATCAGCCTCAAACCTCAAATCTAGCACTAACAACCATGCCATGATCAGTCACATCATATTTTTTTCCTTCATTCTGTTGTTTGATGCATAAACCAAACACATACAAAATAGCAACCAACTACCTAAACACACTGATGGTATCAAAATAAGTTTTATTTTAGAGACATGAATTGTCAAAATGTTACAAATTTTGCATATAAATGTTGGGAAATCAAGAATTCAACTTATGTATACGTATAAAAGTCACATTCACAGAGTAGCCTCATTTCACCCCTTCTAAATGATCAGCACTGAAAAATCATATCCACCACTAGTAATCAGACTCAAAAGCATACCGATTTCCTTATGCTTATGAAACATTTAATTATGTAATCCATTTAAGCAATTAATGCATTTTTCCCTTAAAATTGTTAGTTACATATCGTATGACCCTTTTCCCAACCTTTAAGAATACGCACTTTAAAATCACAAGGGGAATAAAGTTAAATGTTATACAGCAGAGTAGGAGGTCCACATGAATGGTGGAATTAATGACAGAGACGGGATGAATCCTTAGCTCTTTGATCTAACCCCCACCGACTGAGAGAAAACAGGCTGAATGCAGAAGCTAACAAAAAAAAGGGGCATTAGACATCTTGATGGCATTACAGGCCTGATGAATCACCTAAGAAAGTTTAGAGGGGGAAATGTCCTAAAAGCTTAGCAGAGTTAGAAGAGACTAATCAACCTTACAGAAAATCCTGATACCTCAAACTACTGAATATGTAGAAGACTTGATAAGATACTTTTGGTAAACTCATCCTGTATCTCTTTCCTGAGAATTAGCACCTATACACATACCGAGTTATAGCCGTATCCACTGAAAGTGCTTACGTTTTTCATTAAATGCACACAAATTACTCACAAATAGGAAACTGAGACCATCTAAATCGAACAAAGCTGAAACATTGTTCTTTGTACTTCAGGCTCAATTAGTATTTTCCCTCCAGTCTGTATTTTCTGAAGAACCTATGCTCCCCCTAGTGGTTAAAGAAAACATAACAGCAAATGTGAGTTGAAGGTCTTCTTGACCTCAGGTTACAGCTCAAGTCTATTAACTGGTACAAACATTTTACTGAAAGATTAATTTCATAGCCCTTCATTAGGTTGGTATTTTCCTTAGTTATTTTTTATTTTCCAGATACATTAGCCCTTATTTAAATGCCCTTTCTAGGCTCTTCTTGGACTCCTGGAGATCATCATTTCACACATCAGTCATGCTGTGAAAGCAAAGTAAGACTACACTAGACATGTTTAAATCATGGCAGCAAATGGCATATTGAGTTCCTGAGCCCATGCTATGAAAATGAACTAAATGCAAGCTTAATAAAGATTTCTCAAACAATTCAACAATCACCCACAATTCAACTTGCACAAGAACAATGCAAATACTATACTACATTTACATGAATCTGCGGATTCCCAATTTATAGAACAGGTGAAAACAATGCAAAAAAATTCATTCACAGACCCAACCAAATCAAATGTAAACTGTACACATCATTTCAACGCAATATCGATTCACTGCTGAACGCCACCTGACTGTTTAATATGGGCTTATAGTCACACTGAAGATATTAGACTGGTTCCGTAGACTAAGTGGGGCTTTACTTTAAGACCTCAGTGTTATGACAAATGTTATGAAAAGCTAACGCTTGGCAAAAAAAAAAAAAAAGTCTCTTGCAGCTGCATAATCTATTCTGCCCGTCTCATTTAGCATGAAGCCTTATAATTCCAGTTATGCAAGAAGATGCACGTTTCACACATTAATCCACAAATAACACAAAAGAGCAAAAGGAAGTAAAGGTGGGAAATCCATGCTGTGTGATCACAGCAGCATCACTGACTCATTATCGCACTCTATAGATCTTAGTCTCTTGTTAAGACATTTGAGCCCTAGCCCAGACCACAGGCCTGTCGTAATAAAACACAGCCTCTTTGTTGATCAGTGCCCTCAAGTCAGATGACTAACTGCACAGTTAGTTTAGAGCCCTCAGCAGAAACGTATCCATGCCATCATGCCACGCAAGCACTCCCAACCCCAGAGACAGACAGTGACAGAGGAGAAGCAATGGGCCTCTCAGTTGTGCTCTGCATCTACTTTTAGCCCAGTTACTTTCCTGTGCTTCTGAGCCTGGGTTAAATGCTCCAGCTGCTCCGATGAGTCAGCCCTTTGGGTTGAGGGAGAGGCACTGTTGTCGACAAACATGTTGGGAATGTCCTGGCCAAAGTAGATCTTGCTGTTGGCAGCTATGGCCTGATATTTCATGAGCTCTAGATACTCTGGTGTCAGCTTCAGCTACAAGACAAAGAACACAGGAAGCTGCTATAAAAAAAGACTTCAACAAATGCTTCTTTCATAGCATACCTAGCATCATTTGCATAACACCCGTAGACAATGAACATGTTCAAGCACCTGCTCACAGCAAATGTGCTAATAAATCACATGCACCAAATGCTTTGGAGTATAAAAATGCTTCAATAAACTTATTGGAAATATCTGTTTTACCCTATTGGCTTCAGCGAACTTCGCTGCCGTGTAGAACTCGGCGTCTGCTTTAGCTTTCTCTCTGGCCATGAATGCAGCATCTGATAACAATATCGATCAGGCACGTCAATACTAAACACATTCCATCCAAAATCAATAAACTGAAAGTAAATATATGTAGCCATGTTTGTCCACCTTCTATTTCAGATATCTTCTTCTCCGTCTCCTTTTCCATGATCTTCTGCTTGAATTGGATCTCAGCCACTTGTGCTACTTTTTGAGCCTCTGAGATGCAAACAAAATAAAATGAATAAGAATAAGAAAAATATAAATATAAATCACTAAAGCAGGTAATGCAGGTTTTTTCCCCACCAATGATAGCCTTCTTTCTCTCAGTCTCTGCCTCCTTCTCTACAACTTTCTGGGTCTGAGCTGTGATCAGTAGTCGGGTCTTTTCAGCTTCCCTATAACAGGGCAAAAATATATTTACAAAGCAAACATTCATAAATAACACAAATAGATGTACCTAAAGCTGTGGCATTACTTGTCTTAGTTCAAAGTCTAACATCTGGGGAAACAGTGAGACTCCACTTGTAGCTAATTTTACAACACAGCAATCTGTGCACGGTTTTAATTAAGTATTTAAACACCATAAGACAAAACAATAATTTTCAACCAGATGTGCAATGATGGGTCATGCTGCAAAAAATCTGACTTTGTGCATTGTGGCAAAGTGATTCACATTGTAGGACTCAGCGTCCTATTAATATAATTGCACTATGTGAACACCAGAGGTCCCATTTTACACAAATCAGAGCCAAAATACAAAAGAGATCCAACAGCTCTGGTTCACAGATAGACACACAGCATGTTATATAGTTAAAAGACAATGTTATAACAGTTTAACAGTTAAAAGGCACTGCTGCTATCTATATTGCCAAAGGAAGAGGTGATGGAACTCAGGCATTTCCTACTTTGGAGCTCTATTTCCAATTGAAATGACACCTCAGACACAGCTACAGAGCTCATCATGTTTCAATCCACCATTTTCCCCAGTTTGTTTATTGAATTTAATTTAGAAAATTTCTATAGTTATCTCTTTAAAGATGAACATGTAGTACATGTTGTTTACAATATTAAGCCTCTGTTAACACCAATGTCTGATTTATATATTTTTATACAGACAAAACGCACATCTGGGTTTGTTTAAGATTCAGCAATAAAAAAAAAAGGTCTGTCAATTTTGTTCAAGCTATTCTGAGAAATAGCAAAGTCAGTATCATGAATGGAATTCAACACAGAATAGAATAATAACAGACAACTAGCTAATCATATTACATTTGTTCAAAGCCAAGATACTCACATCAGCTCAAAGTTTCTCCTGATTGCTTCAGGGATTTTAGGCTTGGTGACGCGGACTGCCTGCAAATAGCATATCACACATACAATGAGCTCCAAAACCGGTCACTCCAGCAACACCATGCACAGCTGTACTCCATGGTCACATTCAATACCCTTTGGTTTCGACGTACATTAGCCAAACGTCTGGTTTTTTTTTACTGTATGGTCAGTGGAGCTGATAAAATGGACAAAGAGTGTAGATACAAGGAGGTGGTTTTAATGTTATGGCTGATCGCTGTATGTGCAGTCATTTTAGTTGATGTGCATGGTTTATACCAGGGCCATTTCTGAAGGACTCACTATGTGAGTGTCAAGTCTGTATTATATTCATCATGAAGATTTAAAAGAAAGATCAATACTTTCACATTACTGTACTGAATCTCAGTTCTTTCAGGTCTTTATATGTCAAGTACTGGATGAAAATATGCCACCTGGAATCCTACTTACTTATAATTTGACACTTTTTAAAATGTTATCAATAAGAAGACGTGTTGTTTATAACAAGTGTTCCAAGTTTGCCACCCAATGTTCAACAGCCTAATAAAAAGGATGGCTGTTTACACAGATCTCTACAGTATACTTTACCGCCAGTCTGCTGTTAAAGTTTGCTGACACTCCAATGGAACAGAAAACAGATTGGTGTTAAGCAAATCATTCAAAATATTTTTTTTCTTTAGACCTAAAAACATTGTTAAAATTCATTGGTCCATTGTGTCCTTTTGCAATAACTGTATAATGTGCCAAAAAGCACTGTAATATTGGAAAAAAATGTAATAGAAGGCAGGTGTTACACTCTAGGCTATAGTGAAGTCACTCAGTCAGTTATATCTACTGCAAGCATATCATTAAAAAAAACTGGAATAACTCTTTTTTTTTTTTTTTTACTCCCTAGAGATACACTCTGTAGCCAAGAAAATCTCTCATTGTACTGAATCCTTCTTTCTGATACTAATACTACTGATAGACTAAAGAGTTATCATGAAATATTAACAAGTTAACAGATCTGGAGGTCCAAACTGTTGATTATTATTAAATATCTGTTAACGTTATTTACAGATTGTCAAATGTTTTTTTTTAAACTGTGATTCACTCAACTGCACTGCTTAGAAACCAAACTGCAGTACACTGCAGTAGCACTGATACTTTACTCTGTGCAATGAGCATGTTCAATGTAATTCAAGCTCATCCAGTGGCTCATGCAAAAACTACAGTGCAAACACCAGACATGTCTCTGCTGAACAGCCACATTTCAGATTAGTGCAGATATAATTAAGCTTTCACCCAACTACCATCTTAAGATATGCAGAACATATAATATTTAAAAACAAAAAGGGTAAATTGGCTAGTGTTAGAGTCGACTGTATAGCGCATAAGATTACACAGCAATATTAAACTACGAAAGTAGAGGTTATTAGTGGACGAAATAAGGAAGAAAACATGACAAGGCGTGCTGTTAAAGGAAAATCATCAACAACTGGAGAGTCTGATGCAACTGTGACCACCCTGAAGATGAATTTTTCCCTATAACAGCACATACACTGAAGTGTTTTCTTCTTATAGCACAACTATTTGTCACTCAACAATCAGCCATACCTTCATCAGTTTTATAATAATGTTTAATCTTGTAGGCTGTCTGAAAGTCACCTATAAACAATCGTTTCCTCACCCAGGGTCATCATTTCTCTCTTATAAAGCTACTAATAAAAACTTATCTAAGAAATGGCAAAACCCTGTCTGAAGTCTCTCTCCTTCCCTAAACGTTAAATATTGCAAAGCTTTGCAAGTTCAGAGTCTGTATTTTTTTTGTCTGTTATATAATGTTTTTTTTTTTACTGTTTATTTTTAGCTTTAAATTGCCTCCGTTATACAAGCCCCGGTGCCATTTGCTGCTATAGAAATGATAGGAGTGTGTTAATACAAGCTGTGATTTGCCTAGCAGTCAGCACTATGGTCAGAAAAGTAAGCAACAGCTTCTGAATCAAAAGGTCTCTGTGCGACAGAACAGCTTTTAAGGTAGCCTTAGATTTGATTTAGACCCAAAGTCAGGGTTACTTTGTTCTAAGCCTTTTATTTTCATGGCTGAGTCACTGTAAAGGTGTCGGAGTCTACTGTTCTGCCATGCATGCCTGAACACTGAAACAAACCCAGTTCTTCACCATGTGGACAGGGGTGGCTCAATGGTTAAGGGTTACTGAACAGAAGGTTGGGGGTTCAAACCCCAGCACCACCAAGCTGCCACTGTTGGGCCCTTGAGCAAGGCCCTTAACCCTCAACTGCTCAGCTGTATAAATGAGATAAATGTAAGTCACTCTGGATAAGGGTGTCTGCCAAATGCCATACATGTAAATGTAAACGTGCCAGCAGGACAGGCAGCATTATAGACCGAAGACAGCACAAACTAGAAGGACAACAGTGCAGATGTCATGTAGAGAGAACATACCTGGATAGTGAGACCCGGGGCCATGGAATTCAGATCCTTCTGCAGAGCAGTCTTGAGGTTTTCATCAATTATGTCTGAGACACAACAGATTATAAACATGAATCCATGACACAACCAACTATACACAACTCATCTGAAGGTCAGCTGCAATGAACATAAGGCAAATAGTTTCAACTCTCCAGGATACACACACCATGGCTTCTAGGTTACATCATGTAAACATTTAACCAGCAAGTACAAACTGTTTGACATTACTGCAACTTACCAAACAGCTCAATGTAGACTTCTTGTAGTGTGTGAACACTGCAGAACTGATTCAGCTCATGGTGGATTTTGTTGAATATTAGTGTCTTGTCATAATCTGCAGTGTAATTCCTCACGATGTCCACCACTGAAGAACACAGAGGTCATGGTCAATGTTATTTATTTTTCCCCCCAACTTTGCTGTATCTTTTTCACTGAATCCGAGTTGTCCTTACCTGCTGATTGCACCAGCATGTTAACCACCTCGATTCTATCAAAATAGATCATGACACCACCACTGCAGAAAACAAAGAATCCTCTTATTAAAAAGATTTAACAATCAATCATTATTTAAGTACAAACTAGGCTTTCACGTTTTACATGGAGAACTCTTCCATACCCCAGTAACTATTACGCAATACAAACTCTTATCAGTGGTTAAAGTTTTACCTTGTTCCACAAGGCACATTTTTTATTTCATCTGTCTGCAGTGTCGTCTAAAATAAAGAAAAACATCGTGAGAAACGTGCATCACAGGATTATAAAAGCCTGGGGAAACCAGAAACTAGCGTTATTTGCATAATCTGCTTCACATTTCAGTTTCAATAGACCAAGTTCTGCTTTTGAGCCGGTCAGTGAGAAGTCAGTCAAAAGTCAAAAAGTCAAGGATAAAGGGTAAGAAAACTCAAATGCATTAAACGCTAAGAAATTACACAAACTAATTACACAAACTGCGCTGTTATGCAGACCTGCACTGATCTGTAAGTGGTGATGAAAGGCAGCATGATGTGATAGCCTGGGCCATTAGGACTGGTGAGCAAAGCCCCGCCTCTGCAAAAGACAAGGGTCACACAAGTCGGCTTTGTGTTTCACAACAGGTTGCTTTTATGATTCAATGACACACACACACACAAAACAACTGTACATGTCTAAACTTACCTGTAATAAACTGCTAAATGGCCTTCTTCAATCTTGTGTATGGAAGAGTGAAGCAGTATGGCCATCACAGCAGTGATTGCAGCAACCACTGCCCCAACATGCGCCATTGTCATCCTTCTTCCCAACCCTCACGAGCTGCAAGACCAGACCGAGCATCCGGATCAGTTTTCCCAAATCTTAACGCTGGTATCAGAGGACTGGCTGGTATCTGATCGGATAGTTTAATTTACAAACCGATGTATCATTAGAATACATTGCAAAGCAAAAATAAGGCGATGTGCATTATGGAAATGTGCGATATACACATTGTATTAATTAGCCATTTAATTAAACAGCACTGTGTGAACACCGGAAGTCCCAATCTGCACTAACCAGAGTTCAAATATACAGAGAGTGTGCTGGTCACATAATTGCTCAGAGTCTGCTCCATTACCAGGAAGCATATACACACATTAAGTGACCTGTAGTGCCGGGACACAGTGACCGACATGCATTACAGGTTATACAACCATGTTACAACAGTTAAAACGAGCTCTTTGGTAGCTTTCAAATGCCACCAGGACCATAACCCTGCAAAATACACTGCCTG
>JAOTRJ010000043.1:18589462-18606363 GCA_028564905.1 Leptodoras praelongus | reverse complement strand
CTAGGCACCGGCTCTCCCGTGACCCTGAAAAGGAATAAGCAGTCAAGAAAATGAATGAATGAATGAATGTTTGTATGATGGTTGGGAGTAAATTAATTGAATATAGTGAAATTCTTTGTATAATGACTCTTCCAAGTGTACGTTATATGTGGACACCTGACCATTACACCCATATTTGGTTCTTGCCACAACATTGGAAGCACACAATTGAATAGTACGTCTCTCTATGCTGTAGCATTACAATTCCCCTTCACTTGAACTAAGGATACCACAAGTGAGCTCCATAAAAGAATGTGTTCCAAGGTTGGTGTGGACAAATTCCAGTGCATCTGGAGGCACACTAACTGGCTGTGTGTGAAGGGGATACTAATTAAAATGAATTGTGTGGATCTAGGCAGGTGTAACTCAGGTTTCAGTATACATGACTGGGTCCCATGTGTTTCCATTTTACACAGGTGAAATCCCGATTGGTCGGCGGAGGAGGAGTCTTGGTGTGTAAAGGTTTGCATTTGTGTTTGGATCAGAAAAATGTTTTCTCTTCATGGTGGCTTTCAGGTATATAGTAAAGCTTTCTAGACAGGGAAAGCATGTGACCTTTATCTTAGCCAAAGTCTGTTCAGCGGGCCTGATCTTGTGCAGTTTCTCAAATAATACACATTCTGTAACTTTCAGCATGGTGTTTAATCCAGATTACCTACATTTCAATTGTCCTAATTCCACAAAAACATTTTGTACTTTTCATAATTTTTTTGGTTGTGTGTTTAACGTTGACGTAGTTTTATACTTTACTAGCCTACACTTTTGGAATACTTAATATTCTTAATGCACTTTTTGAACAGTGAAGCCTAAAAATGTTTATGCACTACTAATAGAAATGAAAAAAGAATATTATGCAATTTGGCACAACATAGAAAGACCTAACATTCACTGGATTTTAATGTCAACCTTTTTTTAATCAAAAGTTTAATATGAAATATCTGGAATCTGGATCTGTTTACCAAATGTAATAAAATACTCCATGATTTAAACGTTTAGCAGTTGGTGCTGTGATGTGATGTGATTCTCCTCCACCCACTGTGGTTTGCTGCTGATGAAACAGATGAAACGGCACACCTTAAAACTGGTACAATTAGCTCCCCTTGGGTAATAACCAGTAAACTAGAAAGGAACGCGTGGAAACACAACATATATTTTACACAAAATGCAACTGAGAAATGGATAAAATACAATGGTAAGTTTTATTTACAGCATAACACAAGCTATTCGGTAGATCAGCCAAATCAATTTTAAAAATGCTTTAGACATACCACCAAAGTGCCACAAGGTTTAAATTCCACTGTTCAGTCGAATAAAATCCCCTGGATAACGTCGTGTTATCCCAGTGGCAAAGATCCTGATCTGTGATTCATCGTATGCAGCTCTAGGGATTCAACTGAAGCATTTACTAGCACAATGGGACTTAAAGAGAGTAAAGTCCACAGAGCTCCAGTTCTTAGTCAAATCCAGCATTCAGGATTTCAGCATGCAAAAGTAGTACGAACACATATGCCAGCATTGTAAATGTTGTACAGAAAATGCACTGAATATTTATTTCTGACATAAAATAATAATAAAATTATATAAAATGATACATCTGCTTAAAGCACAGTCTCTCAGTACAGATGTGTGCCTGCTGCTGGGATTCTGGTGCCAGCTGTCAACTGCACCCAGGGCATGCTGGGAACTCATTTTGTTGTCACTCTCCTTGTCGCTAAGCAATTAACCGTCTAAAGCAAGCAGCCTGTCTGATCCCTAAATGTGAGAAGCCATGTCAAGGCCGCATGACCCAATTTGAAATGAGGATTAGGCCACATGTATGAGCCGCATAGCAGAATGTATGCATGAGTGGCATTCTTGCATAACAGAAACAGATACCAAGAAATAGTTGGGTTTTTTTTTTTTTTTTTTAAAGGTTTTTTTTGTTTCTTAGCAGTGGAAGGCAATGAACACTCACACTGCTATACATCCAAATACAGAGGCCATCCTCACCATCAAAAAGTTCAAATGAACCAGAGTAAACAGAGTAATATGTGCAAGTTTACACTTATAATTAATTCTTCATAAAGACACAACACATAGGTAATTACACATTCACCCTCTTCTTCCTTCCTCAAATAGTGAAGTATTACACACACTGTTAATCTGCAACCTCGAGTAACCCACTTTCTCTCTGGTATATTTAGAAATTGCAAAGCTACAAGCTTAGAGACAGGTTTTATATTGTGCACATATGAGAAGATGCTTCTGATCTTTTACAACACCTAGCAGAACTTGTACAATACTCATTAACGTCGGCTGTAGAGAAAAGGTAGCCCTCTTTAACTTCTTACCTTTCCTCACTTAAGGTTGCTTACTTAAGATTTAGTATATTGGAGTTATGACAGGCCACAAAAATGCAACTGCTGAAACGCTTTTGGAAACAATAAGAGACTGAAGACTCCCGAACAGTGGAAAACATTGAAAAACAAATTATCTTAAATGTAAGAAAAGGCAGCTCAATTTGATAGAAGGCATACACCTGTGAGTCTCTCACACACACACACACACAGAGACAGAGAGACACACACACACACACACACAGCGACAGAGAGACACACACACACACACACACAGATAGACACACAGAGAGACAGATAGACACACAGAGAGACACACACACACACACACACACACACAGAGACAGATAGACACACAGAGAGACAGATAGACACACAAAGACACACACAGAGACCGAGAGAGAAAGAGAGAGAGAGACAGATACACACACACACACACACACACAGACAGATAGATACAGGGACACGGAGAGAGAGACGGATACACAACATACAGGCACACAGACTGATACATGGACACAGACAGGCACATGCACACAGACAAGCACACAGGCTCACACAGGTGCACACACACACAGTCATTGGTCTTCTACAGTTTCAATGATTTAGGGGATAATAATTTACAAAGTTACTCTATAATCATAGAAATCATACATCATAGACCTTGTATAGACTTTAGTCATATGACGCTTCCTTCTAAGAGTCAATTTCTCCAAAAGAAAATGTGGATCTGTGTCTAATCTCTGCTAGTGCCACAGTTACTCAAAACTCCCAGCAGACTAACAAAAAAGAAATAAAGTGTTAATCCATTGGATTCATAGCTTAACAGTGGGTCATTTCTATTTAACTCATTTTCCATTGCTGAAATGCTGTTTAGTCCCTTCCCTATTCATTAACTTCCATCCAATGTTCCTCCGGTCACATACAAGTGGAAGTTCACACAGAAAAGAAGCACCAGGATGATGTTCTGCCTAGAGCCTTCTACTGCTTCATATGATCTGGATTATGAACCAGAGGAATGGACACTAGGAACAGGGTAGAATTTTGAAACTCTGCTTTGGGCAGTGGGGTTCAGGCACTCCGATTCCCCACTCATTTTAAAGAAGACTTCCTGCTCTTGCATCTTCCGAGTGAACTCTTCTTCAAGAGCCTGGAAGACATGAAAAGTGCCACATGCTCATTACAGAGACATCCTAAACCTACCAAAGGCTTAACAGCTGATTTTTCTCAATATGCAATAGTATTTCCACAGCATCTGAACAGTACCTTCTTCCTGGGACGAAGTTTCTCTCTCCATTCCTTAAGCTCTTGACTGTGCTCCTCATCAAGCTCCTTCAGCTTCTGAGTCTCATGCTCTATTAGCACATGGCACTTCTCGTTCTGTGTTTACAAAGTAAATACCAGTTATTTTCAATGTTCATACTGTGATGCACAGGCTCACGAATGGAGTCTATTTACATGTAGAAAATAAGATAAGTGGGAAACAAATCTGATCTGGTAGTTTTGCAATAAATCGCATTAGACAGATAACTAAATGAGTTTGTTGCTGCAATGCACACACGAGAATGATGGAGGCCTTGGCAGTTGCTGCTACTCTAACACCATGCAAGCAAAGCAGGTGACAAGTTCACCTTTTAATGAATGCCCTGTTTCTATTTTGGGCTGAGCTGTACTGTCACGCCTCAAAAATTAATGAAGAGAAACTAATGCATGAGCTGGAGAATAGAAAGTACTTATATGCCTCTTTCTCCAAATGCAAGTAAAAAGTAAGGCAAATGCTCACTGCATCTGCACATATGCAATACAGAAAATAAACAGCAATATCTTTTATTCAGATCTAAAACATTATATCAAAACTACATTCACCAACACTCCATTAGGGACCTGTACACATACTCATTTATGCAGTTATCTAATCAGCCAATGCAGTGTGGCAGCAGTACAATGCATAAAATCATGCAGACACAGAACAGCAGGAGCATGTAATGTTCACTTCATCCATTAGAACATGGAAAATGTGATCTCAGTGATTTTGACTGTGGTATGATTTTGGCGCAAGACCGGCTGGTTTGAGTATTTCTGTAACTGCTGATCGCGGATCTCTAGTGTTTACTCAGATTGGTACAATAAAGAAAAAACATCCAGTGAGCAGAAGTTCTGTGGACTTAAATGCTTTAGTGATGTGAAAGAAGTCAATGGAGAACAGTTTACAGTAAGTCACATAGCCACTCTGTACATTTGTGGTGGGCATAAAAGCATCCAAGAATGCACAACACATAAAAGCCTGAGGCAGATGGGCTGCAACAACAGAAGATCACACTGGGTTCCACTTTCAGCGGACAAGAACGCAAAGCTGAAGCTGAAGTGCACACAGGTTCATCAAAACTGGACAGTTCAGCTGAGGCACACAGATGGTCCCAACAGCATTACTCCAAGTACAAGGACCGCACCCACCTTGTGTCTGTCCAGATTGGTGGAAGTGGTGTAATGGTGTGAGGAATGTTTTCTTGGCACATTTTGGGCCCATTAATACCAATCAATAACTGCTTGAATGCCACAGCCTATTTGAGTCTTGTTGCTGACTTTCATATCCACACTTTCTCATCTTCTAATGGCTACTTCCAGCATGTTAATGCATTGTGTAACAAAGCAAAAATCAAACTGGTTTCGTGAGCATAACAGTGAGTTCAGTGTTCTTCAGTCAATCTAATTGAACACCTTTGGGATGTAGAATCACAGGTAATTCGCAGCATGAAAGTGCACCTGTAAAATCTGCAGGGACTGTGTGATGCAATCAAGTCAACATAGACCAGAATCTCAAAGGAATGTTTCTAACACATTGTGGAATGCATGCCACAAAGAATGAAAGTTGTTTTGATGGCAAAGCGAGGCCCTACTCAGTATTAGTATAGCATTACATTCCATTCATTCAATACATCAAACATAATATTTTTAATAATGTTAATGCAGTCACACTTTTAGTTCCCTCCACATTAGGTATTTGAGCGTGTGTATATGCGAGTGCTCACCTGTAGCTGCTGAAGCTCTCGGATGTTGGAGTCACACTGCAGCTGAAGGTCTCTCATCTGATTCTCGTGCTTCTGGTGCTGATGAAGTCGCTCGTTCTTCTGTCTCTTCTCCTCCTGTGCAGCAAACTACCCCCAAAAAGCAGTGTGAGAACACACCCTAGTCCTGTGTACTTCATATACAAATTGGTATCAACATATCATTTAATGAATTCTTTGTGTATTACCTGCTTAATTTTCTCTCTGTCCTGCTCAGGAGTTCCTGTGCCAGTGATGCGCAGACTTTTCTTAAACATGGCCATACGAGTCTTTGCGTCGCTGCGCTGGATCTTTGGTAGTCGGCCTCTCTCCTGAGCCTGCCTGTTTTTCATCTCTTCTATAAGGCGCTGGTTATAACCCTGCATCTGCTCCATCTCCTATTATTTAGCCATGTTATAAGAGGGACATCCGTGCACATATTAAAAAGCAATCCCTAGCAATACACAGAGCATTTCTTAATTTGCTCAGAGTCATGATGCTGGATTGTTGTGATTAATAAACATAATGGGACTTGGCTAGCTAGCTAGAATGCTGACAGTTCAAAAATTCCAGACCATTTGTAACAGTTGAAATTTTACAATTGGGGTTTTGCCATACAGATAAATGAGGATTATGCAACAACAGGCAAAAACACTAAGCTTCCCTGTAGGACAGCAAGATGTTCTGCTCTGTAGTTGCCTAAAACATTGTGCAATACCCTTAAGAACTACTGGCATTATAATAATAAACTTAATAAAAATAATAAAATAAACATGTTCATATTATTCATGAATATTCATAAATTTTGTAATGTCTGCTTTATTCACCCACCTTGTCATGTCTCTTTAGGAGCTGGTGCCTCTGCATGAAGTACTGATCTTTCAGCTGCTGCTTCAACAATTGGTGCTTCTCCTGCAGGTGGCGCTCCTCAAGCTCCCACATGGCTGCCTCACGTGCTGTATGTACGCATGTGATAAGACATATTCAATGAGAGACAGAGAGATTAAACGTTAAATAGACCAGAATCTACAGAAACAGAATAGACACACTGGACAACAGTTTCAGACCGAAAGGAAGGCAGTGTACAAGTTTGCACGTCAAACAGCTGTTGCATCATGTTTCCTGCTTTGTCTGACTCACTGCGGAGACTCACTAACACACACTTGCTAAACCATATTTGTCACACACCACAAGGCCCAACACTGTCCTTATAAAGTCCAAAATGTGTTGATTAACTGACTAACAAGGATAGACAATTGATACTATTGATTAGTTTCCTTTTACTGGCCCTAATATAATAATATTGATAACATGCTCTTTTTTCGATCCAACAGAATCTTTCATATACAATGCAGTAAGATGTAATATTGTTACTGACCCATTACCACTTTAGCACACAAATCTTATCTTCACCAATTTTCATTGTGCTACTGACAGCTTGGACATATTTATATATGAACTTGCAATCTTTAACAGCCAATTTGTCAAACATGTCTGACCTCTCATAAGCTGCTGCTTATGGTTAAGGCAATCTCGTTCTATGGTGGCAATCTCTAGCTTGTGCTGCTGGATGATCTTCTTCAGAGCACTGTCCAGTTCCTGCTGTTGCTTCTGCAGAAACTCCTGTTCCTGTTGTAAGGATTGAAAAAGAGACAGGAGGGAATGCAAGACAGACATCATCAGCATCAATTCGTACCTTAAACTGCAGCCATTTCAGCCGTGCACAACCATTAGCAAATTGTCACAAAATATTTCACACAAAAAAAACATATAAAACACTAGCACAGACCATAGTACTGTTTGAAAAAGCATGAAGAAACAAGTCAAATTATAACAGTAATATATGTCTTGTAGCAAGACAACATTTACATCTCATGAAGAAATGGTACAGTCCAATATGGATGAATGGAGCAGAAGAAAAAACATAAGGACATCTTGTACAAGAAGTTATAACCAGGGCTCAGTTTCCAAAAATCTGTATCAGATCATCTGACCACATCCTATATTTAAACATTTCTGTTCTTGCTTTCCAAACTCAAATTAATGCTCCTTAACTGATAAGAACAAAAATAAATTGAATGATGTTACTTTTACATAGGCTGTATGTAAGCCCAGTATGATACAATAATAATTAATAATAAAAATAAAAAATTTTAAAAAAAATTGGAAAGCTTTTAGACCCACCAGCTGTGTTTCCATTGACATTATCAGGTCAACACATAAAAGAAATAAAAATAATAACAATAGGTTATTAGGTCTGTTTATCTGTTGAAATCGTACTTTAACATAATGAGGTTTTACCTTGAGAAAATTCTTATAGTAAATTTAAATTACATTGTTTCTTCATCCATAGATTGAAGTTGTGTAACATATACAGCCTGCGTTTCACAGTTTATGTAAAATGATACACTAAATGAAATGATGCATAACATAAGGATGACATGCTTTTGTTTTCATTTCTCAGAACGGTTCAGAGCCCTGTTTAAAACTCAAGTCTACATTCAAATAGAGAATAAAGTCCATAATGAGTCAAACAAATAGCATTTTTTAAACATCTGAAAATATTACTTTCAATCAATCAATCATTTACTTGAACATTACTCATTTATCTAAACCTTTCAACAAACATTACACTGTAAAATACACATTACCACAATGACAGAATGCTTTGGTCTTATTACCCTACGATACAAGTCCTACTGTAGTCACAGTGATGATCAGCATTTCCATTTGTCAACACAGAGCCCAGTGGCACAGATAAAAACAGTGAGAGTGAAATATACAGGAGTACATTTGGAGCAAATAACAGAGCACAGTATGTTGTGTTCAAAAAGAGACACTGCACCATAACACAACAGCGACAGCACTCCAAGAAAGAACCGCCCAGCTCACATGTGCCATCTCCATCCTAATGCAATAGTAAAGTGCCATCTGTCACAATTGATGCGCAAGTGTGCAACGTTCCTCGTTTAACGCGAAACATGTCGAGTCAGATGTGGAGCACTATGAACATGCTGTGCTTTCTGAGAGCGCAACACATATTACTATTGTTTATTAATTGCTTTATGCTTAAAAATCTATTAGGAATATCTTTCTAAATATTATCTGACAAAACCATGACAGTGGATATATGTAATTTTGTAATAGCCTATACATCAGTCATTCGGTCAAGTAATGTATAGTCACTCTTGGGCGAGACGTTTAAATATTTGGTGGGGGGCAGGCACATATGAGCAGGGGGGTTGGACAGGGAGAAGAAGGGGCAAAACTTACATCCTGCATCTGAGCGTTGAACAGAGCACATGAGGACAACTGAAAAGACTGTATCATAACCTGGGCCACACCCTGTGGAGTGAAACACAGTGCACTCTTCCACGTCAGGGACAAGTCACTCACACACCCGTGGAACCTAACCACCCTCCAAAACCCACACACACACTTTCTGCTTCTCACAATCTTTCTCGGCTGCTGGTTGCTTAAAGCTCTGGGTTAAGAATGCAAGACTGTGAGGTAGACAAAGAGCAGTAAACATGGTTCCTCAGAGCTTTACTTGTTAAGCAGCAGATGAGTTCGAAAGTCGGCAGGTTATCTCCAGGGTGTTCCTGCATTAATTCAGTGTCCTTCACATGCTTGTGGATTTGAAGCAAAAGAGCATCAGAAGTAATATTTAGTAAATACATAAATTATTAGTCAGTTAAAATCTGGTCAGTTGAACCCGGATGTCCGTTTACTCCAAGAAGAGAGAAAAGAGGCGGCTTTGTATTGCATCATCTTAACATGCTGAACAACAAGCTCTGTTGATGTCAGAGTCGCTTTATGTCCCAGGGTGCCCTCATGTCTGTGTTACCATCTGGCTCTGACTCTTTCTGATGCTGTCATAGCTAATCTAAGTTCCTGCTTGCACGCTGCACACAATGTACATATTCAACCATTACAGGACAAGAACATACGTAATAACCCGTGCTCTCTATCTCTTTCCTCTCCGTCTCCCTCTCCGTCATGGTGTATGTGACTCCTGAGGTACAAGTGTGACGGTACCACATGGAGACCCTGCACGTGGCTGTGGCTGCTCTTCCTTAAACTAGACCTCCTTAACACTAGACATAAAACGCTAATGATGCTCACACTCAGATCCTTTTTAACACAGAGTTACTTGACTCTAGAGTATACAGTTATTGAAGAGAAATACTGTAGAATCACATTATGTAGTGTCCTCTCCGTCACCTCAGAGTTTCCCTTGCCAGAGAACAATGTCCATTATTAAAAGTGCTGTACAACTAAAATGGACTGAAGCTATGTTTAATGTTCTATGTTTAAAAAAGGAACATGTTTAAAATGCAAGCTAGCGAGCTAAATAACCACTGAAACAAGGAACAGTGTGGTTTATCTTGTCCATTATGCCCTTTGTAACCACAGAATTTTCAAATGAAGTTACTTTTGCTGGAATCAAAAGCGTCTTGACATAAGAATAGCTGTATCCATGTAAAGACACATGTAATGAGCATGTGATGACTTAGGAGTCTTTACCTCTTCTTGCTGAACAACAACGAGGTCTTCCTTTAAGCGTTTCATAAGATCTTTTCTCATGTGTTTGGGGGACATGCCGATCTCCTGTTTGACCTACAGTGTACGAGTATGCAGATGGTTGGGAATTTTGCTGTGTTGACTGAGCACAGCTGATATTATGTATTAGTGGCAAGTCATGCAATAAAAAAAGTTACCAGTGTGATGATTAGTACCACCGAAACCCTAACTAGAATCAAGCAGCCCATGGATGATTTAGTGAAGATTTAGATTTGAATGGAGATCTCCCAGAAAACTTAAGAGCCAGTTTTCCAAATGGTAAGTCAATTCTGTTAATAAGAAATGGATTAGATACTTGAGTATGCATAAATCAGACTCCATGGCAGAAATCAGATGAGTGGCAGAAACAGAAACAGAGTAAACAAAAGTTCTAAGACTAAGAGAAGGTTTTGTATGTACCGATTAACCATTACCCTGATTACATTATTGAAAACACGATTAACTTATCTAAATCTCTAAAATGATGCGCACTGCAATAGAACTGAAGTGATGTTCAGCATGAATACAAGAATGGAAAGGGGAAGTGGGTACACAGTACACTCCAGTCGTGAAGGTTGCCAATTGAGTCCAGCAGTCAGATTTTGCATGTAAAAACTGAATCCAATTTGTAGGACACATCTCTGTGCTTGTATTGCATTTTTTACTTTGTGTAAGAACCCCTTTTCACAACTGACTCAAGTACTGCCTTAGCAGTTATTCTACATTAACAGAACAAGCCAAATATCACAAAAGGGTCCTGAGGTCATGATATAGTAGGATGTTACTGGGGTTATGTTCAGAATATAGCCAAGTGTACGGAATTCATGTTCCCCAATATAAAATTCACAATATGGTTTAGTGAGCACCATGCTAGAGATCATTATAAATGCTGAACAAAAATATTATCTATTAGAATTCTAAATATAAAAGTAGCAAGGGGGAAAAGGCATTTGAATATTAAACCATGAACCAGCTGAAGCCCTCCACCACAGCCCCAAGCCCCACACTTACACATTCACACATCATTAGTAATATTTATACTAAACATTAATATGTACAATAAATAATAATAACAATATGCAAAGTAAACATTACATATATTAAAACAACAGGGTTAACAATACACAGTAAGCAATCAAAATACAGTTTACAGCTATTTCATCTTTTACAATACTACAATAATCTATAAAAAATACCACCCAATCTGAATACAGTGCAGTTAACTGCCATATCGGAGTGATTAAAGACAGCCATGCAGATGGAAAGGGAGTTAAAGTATCAGCTTTATAGTGCATGCAGAGCACTAGCACTCAGATAAAACCTAAAGCTTAAAATTGTATTCAAATGTCTATTTAACCCATTTCAAGCATCACGCCAAGGCTATGGCGGAAAAATATTAGAGCATGCATGACCCAGATGGAAAACCATTATTCTCAGCCCTATAATAAAAGCACTTCTAAATATTGTTCAGATACAGTAAAGCCAGGCATCAGTTCCAGAAAGAAAACTTTCCCTTTTGATTTCCATGAAGAAACTAACATGCAGAAACAGAAATACTGCAGATAAATGTTAGAGTAGTTACATTCAAAACTGAGGAACAATTTCTGTTAATATTGAGACAAAAATGCATTGCCAAACGCATCCGAGCAGAACAGAGCAAAACATAAGGTGCGTTGACTACAGTGAACCAGCATTTTGTCCTGGCTGAATAAAGTAAAAGCACAGAGGCGAAAAGCAAACAATGTGCAAAATGACCTTGAAGACAGTGCAGCTGCAAGAAGCAGTCCCTGTGATCTGAAACAAAGCTGCGAGTCTACATTCACTGTAGAAAGATCCCATGTACGCACATTATGACAATGGAAAGAACGTAGGAAAAGTTGATTTATACAGCATAGCCCCTCCACCCTACAAAAGCAGACCGATATGGCAAAACGTTTTAATCATAACTCCATACTGACAGGCTTACAGTGGCTAAATCTCTCTCCCACTTACCTCTTTCTTACGATTCTTTAGCATGTTCTGGAATTTGGAGAGCTCCTTGTCTTGCTCAGATTTGATCCTCTTGGCCTCGTCCCTCAGCCGATTGGTATGGTCTTGCTCCATTCGCTCAACTGTCTGCTTCTGCTGCTTCTCTAGGTTCTCAACCTCTTGGTCATACTGACGTTTCTTTCCCTAGAACAGAGAGAGAAAAAGAGAGAGAGAAAGAATGAGCAGTAAAACTAATGAATGCCAGTACCTTCCAGGTAATGTGAGCTCTCCAAATTGTGCCTCTTGTGTAACAGTCACCTGACAGTCTGTACTGCCAACTTCAGAATATTTTTTTAAATATTGTGTCACAAACTCCAATACTGCTACAGTACACCATTGTGATTTGCAATTATGAAGCGAGAACACTGAACATTATGGACTTCCATAATTTTATGTTAATGATCCTGCTGCATACTAATATGTAACGCAAAGTTATGAAGGCACTAACTGTCATCTCCTGCTCAAAGCGCCGGAACAGTTGCTCTTTCTGCTGCTGCAGCTTATTGCTGAGCTGTTGATGGGCTCTCTGCTCCTCCTTCTGCAGCAGCCTCAGCTCACGCAGCTCCTGACGCCTACAGCAGGACCACACAAGGCATCATTTCACTTAACACGACACAGTACAAAGCTATAAATAAATAAATAAATAAATAAAAACAAACCACAACAGCACTAAAATACACATTTTAGTAAGTGTGCCTTCTTTACACTTAGAAATAGAATAGAAATAGATACTTTTAGATAGGTTTGGTAGATAGATTGGTTTCTTTGTTACTTGGTTTCACTGATTTTGCACTGCACATACTTAAACAAACCAGAAGACATAAAATCTTTGGGCAAATATGAAATGTACTCATAAAAGTCACTTATTGGCCAGAAATGCAGCAACGGAAATACGCAATTAAACCTTTGCCAAGTGCACAGAGAAATTTCAAAATTCAGCCAAGCACTGAGAACAGAGATACTGATATGAATACTTTATTATTGTACCCTAAAAGTCCCACATGCAGACAAAGCCCCAACCAATTTAATGAATAAAGTTCTGGCTCAGTAACAATTGAACAAATCCACAATGGCAATACAGTCACCCAAAGTGGATCAAGTAGCATCATGTGAAATATAATCATGCCTATATAATTCTCTTCTACAATATTCTCTCTTAATTAATATGAACGAAAAAATAAAAATGTAGATAATTCCCAGATGCTTAATAACAGCAACAGAGTTTGCTTAAAACATTACCTTAAAAAGCGCAGCTCTTCATTCTTGGTGTCATTATCAGTAACTATCTTCGAAGTAGTGACACTGACCTCCACCCCATCCACCATAAACTTACGAGTCTTTTTCAGTGTCTTCTTCTGGTATTTAGCATCCTGTGTAAGAAAAAACTCATTAACATGAGCAAATTTTTGAAAGGTGAGTAATCTCTCAGGGCTCACCGAGATATACTTACCTGTACAGAAATTGATCCTTCCTTACTTCTAGATAGGAAGCTGGAGATAGAAAGGTTCATGTCAATGCTGTTGGTATCAGCTGCAGAGCTGCTTCCTGAATCAGAATCCTTCTCAATATCAGGTTTAATTGCCACAGCTCTATTCTGGTCCACCTCATCCTCTGTAGCAGCTTCAGGGGAAGCAGGGAGCTCATTATTCTTTTCTGGGGTTTTCTTTGACATATGGTCTACCTCATCTTTTTCTCCATTAACGATGATGACAGGCGGCACATCCACAGAGGTCTTACTTTCATTCTTCAATTTCTCATTCTCAGCAGGAATATCTTTCACAACTGTACTGGTCACTGACTCAGTTTTGTTTTCCACTTGTTCAGACTCCTTAGCATCTACTTCAGTTTCTTCAGCTTCTGGTTGTAGCTTTATTTCTTCCACCTCCTCTTTCTTTTCCTCCTCTGCAGCCATATCAACACTAGTTTCTTCTTCCACTTTCTCCTGCTGCACATTTTCATTCTTCTTCTCTGTTTCTCCTTCACTCTCAACCAAGTTATTTGTCTTTTCTGCATCATCCATGCACACCTCATCCTGTTCAGTAACAGCTTCTTCAGGGAGACTCTTCTGTGGTTCACTTATTTCTACAGGTTCAGTACATTCCTCTGCTAAGGGTTTTGGTTGCACTTCCTCCTTCTCCACCTGCTGATCTTTCTGTTCATCCACAATTGTCTTTTCTTTCTCGCAGCTCTCAGTAGGTTCATTCATCCTAACCTGCTCCTTCTCCTCCTCTCCAGTCTCTTCACTGACGGTCACAGCCTTCTGGACAGCATCTTTCTGGGTTTCTGGAACTTCAGAAGCACTTTCTGAAGTCTGGACTTCTTCCTGGCTTGACACGCTTTTGTCTCCAGCATGTGAGTCTTTCAGTTTGAGGTCTGCCACAGCAGCTGCTTTTCTGCGCTCTCCCTCAGCATGGTCAGGCTCAGAGGAATCCAGAACCACAGCTGAGCTCCTCTTACTGTCCTCAGCTGTTTTGGGTTTTGCCTGTGGCTCAGCTTTCTCAGTGACTGATTCCAGCGGGGACATATTCTCAGAAAGCTTCTCATCGTCCAAGCTGCCAGTGCTGATTTCAGACAGTGCACGCTTATGTCCCCGCATATCCTACATGCACAAAAAATGATGACAAATGATGAAATTGTTGTGAATATTATCCTACATAAGTGACAAGGCATTACGTGCATAAAACAGAATGGACAACAGACCATACTGATGATATTTGTGCACTAGTTAATGAACACACATACCAGCTGTGAGTCTGTCTCTTCTTCTTCCTCTTCTTCCTTGTCTTCCTCAATCTCCTCAAACACTTCTGCTTTAGCCTCAGCAATCAGGTCACGCAAAGGTTTGTTATCAATTACACTTAAAACAAATGGATGCTGAAGGGAAATAAGATAAACCATTAAAATTGTTGAGAAAATAATATACTATTATAATAGTACTATTACTGGTACTAGTATAACCCTATTATATTATACTATTATATAGGGGTCCTTTTGTTGCTTTCCAGATACTTCACCTGCAGGAGTTGCGGTGCGCTCCATCTGTGGTCTACATTCTTATCCAGAGCTTTCTTCAGGAAATCACTGAACTCTGGTGACCTGTTCAATCAAGCAAGAAATCAAATGAAAATGCATGTCTGAAATAAAGAACCCTGAATACTTCATGACTCATATTTAGAAAAACCACAACAATCAAATGTGCACTTTCAGGCTCCCCATATTGATGATGTTCTGGGTGGGCGACTGCTAAACTGATTCATCATTACTCATTTCAACTGCTGGCAGCCTGCACACATTATGTCAGAGATTCACAGGCTCTTTGGAAAAAAAACTACTTGTTGGCTAATGCTACACTATATTCATTTCTATCTTCATATTGTATTCACTTATATTTCATGACATGTGTCTGGCACATGAATACATGCGTGTGTGAGATATATGGATGTGTGTATATGGATGTGTGTGTGTGTAAAAAAATAAATAAAATAAGAGCTGTGATTCGACAGCCATACCATCGGGAGGGCTGCATGAGTGTAGGGGGCTCAGACTTTGCTATTTTGAGCAGGACTCTCATAGGGTTCATCTCGTGATTGGGCGGCTCAATCTGTGCCAACTCGATCAGTGTGATCCCAAGGGACCAGATGTCTGCTTTGTAGTCATATGGTCTGTCCTTTGATGTCTCGCACATCACCACTTCAGGGGCCATCCTGTAGACACAGAGGGGTGAAATGGAAAAAAAGACTAAGAGGGGAAATGTAAGAATGTAAAGGAAGAAAAGTTATACAAGACAACTAATGGCTTAGCAAAGAGTTTTAAAATTGTTCAGTTTCTGTGTCCTTGTCATTACCACTCCTCTGTTTAAAACACAAACCGTATCCAACAATATATTTGTCTTGGAGTTATACAGAACACATGACTAACCAGTAAGGCGTCCCAATGAAAGAGTCTCTTCTTTGTAGAGTCCTAGTGTTTTTCGCAGATACTCCAAAGTCAGCTAAGGAGACATTGACCCAGATTAGACATGCATGCCTGGTGATAGGTAAACTGGAAGCATCACGACTTGAGAAAGAAACCCTTTTCTGAAGTTGCTGCTGTATTCAGTTACACAATCATAGTCCAGTTAATATTTAATCTCGCACTTGTTGCACTCAGCCTTGTTGTTGTCATACTTCATATACAAATTAATAATATATGCTTAGTGGAACCATAATAAATTATAAAAGTGAATACAGCTGTAAAAAACACTCACCCAACTTGACATCACCATCTGAAGAAAACAGAATGTTTCCAGCTTTCAGGTCTCTGTGGATGATCTTATTCTCATGAAGATAAGTCAGCGCTTCTAGGCTCTGTTTACACACCACACGGATCTGTGGCTCTGTCAGGGGCCGCTCCAGCTCTGGGTACACATGCACAAAAAGACATATTTTATTTAATGTGGTTCTATATAAAAAAAACTTTGCATGAAGATTTCTTCTTGTGGAAAATATTTAATGACCTAATTTACCAGCTGAAGTCATAATAACTCAAGGCTAAAGTTGCTGGATGAACTGAAAAATAATAGTTTTTCTTTGTTTGTTTTGAATTTGGAACCTGATCTACATACTGGACTGGAAAAATAAGAAGCTATTTTTGTGTAATAGTTGAATGATCCTTTATAATAGTCTGTTGCCCTTAGGTAGGTGATAACACTGCACCATTGTGGAGAAGCTGCGACCGGGTCCCTGATAAGAGGGTTAGTGAGGCTTACACTAAAACGACAACCAGAAGGAGTTACACTAACGAAAACTCAAGTTCTACAGCTCACACCAAGCCAGTCTCAAGAGATCTATACCACTTCTCTAATAGCACCTACATGAATTTTGTTTTTTAGCTGAAAGATGAAAGAGGAGGG
>JAOTRJ010000043.1:18529465-18547875 GCA_028564905.1 Leptodoras praelongus | reverse complement strand
TCCAATTTAGCCATGAAACCTCCCACACTAAAATGACAGGTGTTTCAGTTTCATTGTCTAACCCCTGCATGTGCATAGCGTCCAGGCTGTAGTCCCTCTTCACCCTGAGTGTTTCTAGAACAGGCACCAGATCCACCACAACAATGACCAAGTGGTTACTAAACAAACATGTTACTTCATAACATGAAAAGAAATTCCTTACAATATAAGGAACACAACCAATCCTGATATTTGAGCACCTGCCAAATGTCTCCTAACTTCTAACTCTACAAAGGCAATAACTCAAGCTTCCAACTGATGAACACGGAGTTTTAAAAAGATGACGACTTCAACACGGAGCAAAATCAAGAAAACACAAAAGCCAGCACAATGTGACCCAGAAAGCGAGTACATCACCCCTGAGCTGTTTGAGCTGCAGAAACTCTTCTGGCAAGGCACAGGAGCAGCCTACACCCACGTCAACGAGGTCTGGCCCAACGTCTACATCGGTGATGAGTAAGCAAGATGACTAAAAGAGCTGTGTTGGTTTACTATTTTCTGCTTAAAGAAATTCCAAACACTGGGATCCTAAAATCAGATAAGACAGCAGTGTTATTCATCTCCATTTGATATAGCATATATTCTTTAAAAGCATATATAAACCCTAATTTTCACTAATTCAACCCTTAATAACATTAGACATACGGTATGACTAACATTATCCTTATTATTTCCCAGAAAGACGGCGCTAGAGCGCCACAACTTGGAGATGATGAGGATATCGCACATCCTCAATGCAGCTGAGGGGAAATGGAACAACGTTGCTACAGGTCCAGACTACTACCACGGCATGGACATTTGTTATTACGGAGTGGAGGCAGAAGACATTCCAACTTTCAACCTGGCACAGTTTTTCTACCCGGCAGCTCGATTTATTGACCATGCACTCAGCAATCCAGAGAGTGAGTAAAGAGACGGCCGAGCTATGATAAATATGTTTAGATAAAGAGAGCTTCTCTATCTCTCTCACACACACACACACACACACAAGAATTCACACACACGAGATCTTGTCTGGGTCTTGAAGAGAGCGAGTTATAAACATGGTCTTCATTACACCATCATTAGTTATGATCTTTTGTCGTTTATCTTCGTTTTAATTTTATTCCATGTAATCATTCAGTTACTAACGACTAACGAGCGCTAATTCCTTTCACGTTTCAGGTAAACTGCTGGTGCATTGCGTCATGGGAAGAAGCCGATCAGCGACTTTATTTTTGGCTTATCTAATGATCTACAAGAACATGACTGTCGTTGATGCCATTGAGCACGTCAAGAAGCAACGCTGCATTTTACCCAACAGAGGATTTCTAAAGCAACTCCGAAACCTGGATCTTCAGCTGCAAGAGCAAAGGCACAAGACAAAAACGGAGAATCTGGACAACACAGCCTGAGCCACGCATCCGGATTCATCACGTGGTGCATAAATATATGTGCCGAATGGAATTAAGTACAGAACTCAGACACAGATGTGTTTTTTTGTGAGTAGTAAACCTCGGGAGCTTTTGCCTAATTACATATTTAAAATCAAAAAGCTCATTTAAAAAGTTTGAATCCAATTGTGACTCCTACAACTGCTCCGTATTTGGGAGAAGACTGAAATGATGCAAGCATGAAGTAACAGCAGACAGGAAACAAACAGTCCAGAGTTGGGCTTAAGTCTGTCAGTGGCTCATCATAATTTATTTTCTGCTAAAATGTACAGCATTTAAGTGACTGACTAAAAAGGTAACTCATAAATACAGGACTGTTGCTCCATTAATTAGTATAGTCAGGATATCCCTCTTACATCAAACTGCCATTCTGTACAGGTACAAAGGCTACAAAATAAGCTATACAAACAGACACCAATACAATTTCTCTTTATACATGCCATCTGTTTTGTCTATTAACAAGGCTACTGTTCTACATTTCAGTAAAATATAAATCAGATGTTTTATAAAGATAAAAAATTTTACATGTGGAATGAAAATGCATGTTTAAAGGCATTTCATAAAAGACCAACTTTGGGAGTAAATTGACAATTTTCTGAAGTGCCCTGTGAAAGTTTTTTTTTTTTTTTTTCCTTCCTTTTTTGCATTCCCTTCCACTGATTTAGAATTCTACATGTACAAATACTGACATTTACTTCTCTATTTTGTCTGAAATTGCTTTAGTTTGTATAAAAACAAAGCTGCCTCAGGTAAAGAAACTTGTTAAAAAGTAACAAATTATACACAATTAGCAATAGAACCTTCGAAGCTGAACACCCCAAAACATGACAATGTTTTAAAATCTTTTCAGCATTAGAAACAAGAAAAATATAGTTTCATTTTTCCTTCCATAAGAGGGAAACCTAACCAAGGCCATACATTTAATATAAAATTGCTTGCTTTTAAGCACAACACTGTACAGTACTACTCTGATGCACTGTCACTAACAAAGACATTATAGCATGCTAAGTTTCACCTTACACTTAAAAAAATATATAAAAGTAGACTTACAATAATTTAAATAATATGAAGGCATGAGTACAGATTTGGAAACATAACTTTGCGATTGTTAAACAGGTACATTGAAAAGGCTTACAATGCAGGCACATTTAAAGGTTCCATGAAGCAAGTCCAAAACAAAATAAAGGAGGGGGGGGGATCAATGCAATCATAAACTGCAAAGCAGTTTGAAGAGATTTACATTTAAACATTACGTTAAATTTCGATGATGTAAGGCTTCCCATAAATAGGGAAAAAGCTAAAGATTAGCCATTAAACACAACTTTTTTGCATTCTTACCAAGTGCTGGTTTTTTAAGAAAAAAAAAAAATCCATAAAAGCGAACAATAATATTTAAAATTAAAAAAAAAAAAAAAAAAAAAAAAAAAAAAAAAAAAAACTACCTCAAGTCATCAAGATGACTTTCATTTCCTGACCCTTTGCGGGACAGGGGTCATTCGCGATTATCGTCTCATATAAGGCCCGTTTAAGGGTTGTTTGGACATGCCAGTGTTCACGTAACCGTGGTGACCCGCTGGACTGTACATCATATTGCCGTGGGGAGGAGCCTGCATGGGCTGCTGTGGGTAAGGCTGAGTACCCATCATGCCCATCTGCATAGAGTACTGCGGAGACTGGTTCATGTACGTTGTGCTACCATGGTAACTCCCATTCATCATGGGCTGGGTCACTCTGTACGTGTTCATTGCGTTAAGTGGCGCCATATTTACGTTCATCGAGTTGACGTTGTAACCTGGAGCGGGCATGAGGTTCACACCCATGTTCATGCGAGGTGCCATGGCTAATGTCCTGCTTGGAGCCTGCATGGTAACTGCCTGTGGACTCCTGCCGTACATCTGCTGCTGGTGGTGAGGAGTCAGCGGCGCTGATTTAGCGCGACTTGACACCGAATGATGGTGGTGATTCTTGGGTGCAATTTGTGTCTGCAGTCTTTGGGAGGGAGGCAAGTTCATGTTAGGCGTGCCCATGTTGCGCTGCACCATCATAGGTGGAGGAGTCATGTTAGGGGGTGGAGTCATGGTGGCCTGCGTCTGAGGGCCTCCACCCGTGACTGTGTGTGGAGGCTGAGACAGAGGCACCAGCGTGGGGTTGTGAGGGCCGAGCTGCGACGACAATGAACCGTTGTTGTTGCTGTAAGACGTGATGGGATGAGATGCAGAGTGGCTAAAAGGCAGAGGATGGTCCATGAGAGTATTGGTAAGCTGCTGGAGCTTAGCCAGGCTGAAAGTAGCAGAGGGCTGTGCATAGTGCCCACCTCCATACTCGCCCTGGCCCATCCTCTCATACAGCCCCAGATTGGTGGAGGGGTTGTTTGATTCAGGGAGGTCAGGGAGTTGCATGGGTGGAGGGAAGCTGCCAGGCATAGAGCAGTGAGACAGAGGCTGCTGGTGGTGCTGATGCTGATGGTGTTGGTGTGGGTGGTGGTGGTGGTGGTGGTTGTGGTGGAGGCCATGGGTGTGAACGTGCCCATGCCCGTGCCCATGTCCAGGCCCGTGTCCATGCACATGTCCAGGCTGCCTCTCTGGTACACAGCCTTGCGGCGATTTGACGCTGCAACCCTGTGGCGAGCTCATGCTGTTCTGCTGGAGCATGCTGCAGGCGCCAGTATTGTTTACCACAGGGCCAGCCATCTGCTGGGACACAGCACAGCTGCTCTGTCCATGGCTGCCACCGGTGGAAAGGTTGCCATAGGAACAGCTGCTCTGGGAAGAAGCACCAGCACTGGCTCCTGTGGCACAAATGCTGCCACCTAGCGTGGAGTCATAGCTGCTAGGATTCTCATAGTTTTCTGTCGTGCTTTCGATGCTTCCGAGGTCACTGAAGCCACTGTCCACTACCTGCTGTGAGTGGTCAGAAACAGAAGGGACATCCATCATTGGACTGGTCTCCATGTTATTATGTAAGGAGTGCACAGAGATTGCACCTTGGTCTGGGCTAATCTGAGTGTAGCTGTTCTCTAGAATGGACACAGCCGGGCTATTGACAGACCGTACCGACTGGCTCGGATGCGAATGAACAGAAGACAGTGGACTGCTGTGGTCTGACTGCTGGCAGTCATCTACTGGAGTCATTTGGGGACTCTGGTCCACATGCACATATCTCTGCAGGCTACGGCAGGCCTCCTGGGTCTCTACACAGTCCTGGAAGTGCCTTTCTTGCTCAGCCTCCTGCGTTAAGGACTGAACCGCCTGGGCAGTTTCCATGTCGATCTCTGGACAAATACCGTGGTCCTCCTTTATTGCAGGTGTTAAAGGACCAGCATCTTTTTGGTCAACATTCTGACTGTTCTCATCTTCATCCTCATCCTCCTCATCTGATTCGGAGTCGGGTTGGTGGTCTGAGTCCACAGGGTTGTCCTGTGTGTCCATGCTTACTAACCCGCTGTCTGAGACCAGATCTCCTGAAGACTGCACAGGAGGATCCTGTTCCTTCACATGGGTACAAGAGTTTGTCTTGGGCTCAGGGTTATCTGGAGGCTCTTTCTCAAATACTGGTGTAGGATCCTCCTTCCTCACCTCACCAGAATCCACATGGCCGTCATCCTCATCATCTGCATCGTGATCCTCCACATGAGAAGGTTCCAGTTCTTCATCCTCCTCTTCCTCATCATCAGGGACCTGGGGCTCGCTACATTTATGCTCCTCATCTGGCTCTTGGCTTCTTTCCTTTTCAGTACTTTCAGGGAACTGATCATCACAGCTCGTAGGGCCTGACACCGTTTCCTGGCTCGCTGCATCACAAAGAGAGACAGTTATAGAATCAGGTTTTTCCGTAAGCTTGTCGTCCTTGTGTTCTTCACTAGGTTCCTGTGGCTCAGTGATCAGGGTGTCCGAGTGCAGCTCTGGCTTCACAGACTCCGGCTCATTTAGAAACACAGACTCTGGGCCTTCAGGAACAGAAACAGGACTGTCCACCTGCTCCTCCTCTGGTTCCTGCTCTACACTGACCATGGGTGTCTCAGGAGGTGTGTACAGGTTAAGTTTAAATCCCATCTTTCTCTCTTTCTTTAGCCTCCATTTAGGAGGTCCTCGCTTCACTCCTTTGGGCCAGCCTTTTTTCCGCTTAACAGGCCGAGGATTGTCCTTTTTCACAGCATCTGTGTTGAGACATTTTATTTAGAGTGAGTCAGTGAATAATCTCTTCAAGTGTCATTTTATTATTTCAAACCTAAAAATGCACAACAAATAATTACCTTCAACTTGCTCTCCTTCCTGCTGATTTGATTGATTGTCATCTTGTCTTTCCTTCTTCCTTGGTCTTCCAGGCCTACGCACAACTGTTCTTAGGTTGCTCTCCTCCTCTTCCTCACTTTCATCCCTCCTGACAGAATGGCCTAGCTGGGGTGCAGGGCTTTCCACATCAGAGTTCTCAAAAGGCTCATCCAGCACCTCTGTTCTCTCCGAGATGGTTTCTGTGGTGACACTGCTGTTGATGCGTACTCTCCTTCTGCCCCTTCTTCTCCGCAGAGGGCCTGCTCTCTGTGACAATAAATAAATCCACAATAAGAGGATCTTGTTTATTAAGGCACAGTTTAGACTCTAAATTAACATCGTTCTCGGGTGACTTGATCACAAGTGGACAGTCTTGAATGCTTCTTCAGTGACTACTTGCATTAGCATTCTCACTCACTTCAAAACCAGCTCCCGAAAAACTAGCCCAATAGCAAAACTTTTTAGATTTAGTTTCCTAATTAAACAAACAGTCAGGCGCTTAGTCAATAAAAGCTTTACTCTCACTGTCAATGGCAGACTGCTTTCAGCAACTGCACAAATGAAAAGCAGCCTTTGGCTGAAAGAGAAGGAAGTTAAAATGTAAAATGTGGGTTGCAGACAAATTTAGTCACAGCTCAGCAGGAGCGTGGGCACGCACTGTCAGAGTTCAAGTTTAAAAACGGTCCTTCCTAATCCACACTAATGTTAGCATTGCAGGGAATTTTTAACATCCTAGAAATAATGGAACTTGTTTAATCTGTTTTGTATGACTGTTTCATTATTACAGAGACGTTCTCATTAGCCTGTAGAAAAGTCACATACATCTGTATATATAAAGCCCATCACATTTATGCAGCCTACAGCTATTTTTCACCAAGAACCTTTCATCAAGGTTACAAAATGGTCTTTTATTATTATTTGAGATCACAGATCACACATCTGACCCGGTTCACAACTGTATTTTGGGATTTCTGTTTAAAATATGATGACTGAAATAGCACATCTGAATGGAGACTATGGGAGAATTCAGTATACGTACAGAGTACAAGTTAAAGAGCGATGTCAAAGCCTGTCAGACATCACAGTTCATAGGAGGCATGAAGATATACTTTCTTTCTCCAAATTGAACCCAGTGCACTCCAAACCAAAAAGCAGAGGTTTGGATGAGAAGGATGCAGTTAAGGATGATGCTAAACATAGGGAAATGTGACCACATTCTGAATGGCATGCCTCATGAACTAAATGCAAAGCTCCATCATTCAGACCACAGTATCTGAGCCACAGGCCATTCAATTGGAAAGCTCTGCCAGTATGAAACCCCAAATGAGAGCAAACAGGACTCAACATATTCTTTACTGGACTTGGCTGACTCTGAGGAGACATTCTGGGGTTTGCTAATCCTACTGCAAATATCTCAACGTTGCATAAAAACACTGTTTTTGTTTTAATGAGGACACGTTTACTTGATTCACACACCGATCTAAAATTTAATATTGTCTAAACACAGCTAAATGGAAAACTGGACTAGTGCTTGGGAATTAAATACATTTCCTAAGCTAACAGACATGAATAGTTCTCATTCCAAGGGTGTCTACTCACAAATATTTATGCCTGAGCATTAGGCAATGGTGCCTAGTCAATGCTGCAGCTGGCGTATGCCATAAAAAGCAGAGTCTGGCGAATTGCATCAGCTTGATGACATTAACAGAGTTTCCCCTCGGTGGAATGCGTACCTTTCGCTTGAGTCCTGGCGTAGACTGAGACTGAACTGAAGTATTGTCATCACTGCTGCTATCCCCACTGACGTCCAAGTCCTTCTCAATGGTGCTGGTCAGCATTTGCTCTTGGTTCCGTCTGGCATAGCTGCTACTCTTGGTAAGAGGAGGTATTCTACTGCTCATCATTCGTGCTCGCTTCTCAGTGGCTGAGTCGCTGCATGCTGCAAGATTTGCTTTCTAGTGTTCATAAGAAATACAAGCAGGGGTGCACATTAGCCAGTTTGCTCTGATTGCAGCGATACAGAATAATGGGCCGTTTCTGCAGTAAAGAGTTTACCTCCTGATTAGTCAGTAATCTAAAAGCATTTATTTTTAACTAACTGCAAAAATGAATTTCATGGAACAGTGATGTTAATAATGTAGAGATCTGATGTGGGTCACTCATGAAGCTCAGTAGCAGTCATCTCTGAACTCTGCTTGAACTCTAGCTGGAAATTTCTAATGCAGAGCAGCACAGTGAGTGACCCACAGTTATCAGCAAATTTATAATCATGATATTACACAGCTACATAACATGCATGGCTGGTTTGCACATCGTGCAGCCATACCCGTATAATGTGTTTCAGGCAAGGTTAGTGGGCTATCAACAAATATTGTCAAACAGTCCACAGACCACACAGTAACAGCTGACCACACTGGAAACAGGCAAGAGATTGTGGTTTGGCATATGGGCCAAAATATGTCCCTCTCCAGGTTTGGCTTGTTATAACAGGTAAATTGTATATTCTAGTTCAGCATGGGGTATTTAAATAAAAACTCTGTTAAGCCAAGCCAGGCAAAACATAATCCAAACCACCAAAGTATTAGTTCTTTGAGAAAAACTACACTGCCAGCAGTTAAAGCTCGACCACCAATATCAACTGTGTTTAAAATAATAATACCAAGAAAATTTCATAAAAACAAAAAAGAGGCAATAAGGCGGATATCTACCTCTGCCCCTATCCTGTGCTGGGTCCCTGAGTGTTTTCTGTAGACTGATCTAGCCGGAGTCCAGACGAGACAGTCAGGGTCGACCTCATAAAGACGTGGTTTCTCTCTAAGCCTCGACACGTGTTTCTGGATTGTCTGATGCTTTCGAATGATCACAAATCTATACAAGAAAAAAAACAAAAAAAAACAAAACAATGAGAACCCCTGAACAGAGAGAAAATTCTACACAGTCAAAACACATGGGCAATATCAGCTATAATAAGCACAGGCTCCAGTTCACCACAGTAGCTTAAAGGCTGCTTTTGTGTGTTAAAGTGACTTGACCTATGGACTCGAGTACAGCCTGTCAAAAACTGTGTGTGAACAAGACAGCAAGGGAGGCAAACCTACCTGCCATCCTGCACATCAATCATGTTGAGCTGCTGGAGTGTGGTGGCAATGTCATGTGGACACATGCCTGTGGCTTTGCTCATTCCCTTGATGCTCACACTCTTATCTGGGTGATTGTGCAAGTATTCCAGTATGACACTTTTCCAATACGCCAAGTAGGACAGACGACCCAGATCAGATAGAGGCTTCTCTGGGGACCCAGCCTGTCCCTCCCTCCTGGAGAGTAAGTAACCTGGCAAAGAAATAGGAAGAGAGGTGGGAAAAGAGAAACGTCAGGACATCTGATGTCAAGACTAGTTTGACACTGTAAACAAGACATGCTGCTTTCTCTGCAGGACATCTCACAGGGATACAGAGACATACAGTTATTTCTCAAAACCTCACATATTTAAAGTTTAAAAGCTCCCCGGCCTCCTGCAGGCACTCTGATGCACGAGTTGTGGCACACAACACTGGCCTGCAGAGAGTTCCCATAAAGTAAACAAAGAGAGATGGGCCTGATTAAAGAGCTGCTTTAGCCATGGTTAGACAGCGAGCTTCCCTCACGTGGTACTCTTTCATTAGCAACCACCAACTTCATTAATGTAGCCACCTGAGAGGAGCACTCAGAAGAGACACACACACAATACACTCACACCTCAGTTTAATCCTTAGCCACCACAAAATGAGTGTGCCGGCACATGGCATCCATGGTAATTAACATTTAACACAACCACTTGTATTTCCTTTTTCATTTTCAACTTTGAAATCTAAAGAGCAACAACCCTCACTACTAATCAAATATTTGATGGGGCAAGGCATTTATACCCATTCAAATATTCAAATTCTGTATTGAAATATATGGTCATTTGGCTACATCTGTGTGCACAGACCTGCAATGGACGTTCATGGTACTTTGTGAAATACAGGAAGCAAGGTTTTAAAAAACAGCAAACAAAAACTTACTGAAATCAATGAGGAACCTCCCAAATCCTTGCCTTTGGTACTGGGGCATGATCATTATGCAGGAGACATTGTACTTCTGCTGGCAAAGCTTTTCCTGAGGGAGGAAGAAATAGATAGGGTATGTCAGAGCACTGCCAACGCAGGCAATTCACTGCACCTGCCGCTGTCCTCGACTGAACCAAACTAAACATGCATAGAGAATGCCACTGTTCTCAAATTCAGAAAAACATGGATGTACAATACTGGTCAGGGCACAGCAAAAATGGGTTTGAAGCTCTGGGCCTTAGCAGCTCCATCAGAGTATTACAATTTAGGCCAATTCCTACAGCAAGATTTTCATAATTAATGAACAGCATGTACCTTTGAGAAGTATCCTATAAGATGGCAACCTTTTTCATCATTTTGTGTTAAAACATAGAAAAGGAAAGGCTCCACATCATAGTACAGAGTCTTGTGGTCGAGGAAAAGCTTTGCAAGCAGACAGAGGTTTTGGCAAAATATTTTGCTTATGTTTCCATCAACCTAAAAAAGAAAGAAGAAGAAAAAAAAAAGAAAAAGAGTGAATACACTTATGTGACACCTTTACATGTTGTAGCCTTTTTTAGTCAACACTGAAATTTCCTATTCGTTTTATTCAGAAAACAGACTCACTTTATTAATCAGATATCGAGATCCAACTGACATAATGTAGAAATAAACAAATATGCTTTATTTAATGTTTCATTTCACACCAGATTTCTAAGACAATGTCAATAAAAAAACCCTACTTCCAGAAAAGTTGGAACACTTTCTAAAAATGCAATAAAACTGGAAAACTGTAATTTGTTAATTAATGTGAACCTTTATTTAACAGACAAAAGGACAAAGAAAAAAAAAAAAATCAGTGTCGAACTTAATTCTATTTGTTAAATATTAACACGTTTTAAAAATTATGGCTGCAACACACTCAAAAAAATAAAAATAAACAAAGCTGGACAGAGGCATGTTTACCATGTCTCCTTTTTCTTTTCATTATACGTTTTGCAAGTGACATTTTTGCTTATTCTTGCTGTGTACAAGACCGGAGCTGCTCAGCAGGTGGTGGTTGCTGTTGTCTGATTCTCCTCTTCATGATGCACCTTACATTTTCAAAAGGAGACAGATCTGGACTGCAGCCAAGGTTATAAAGTCACACTGTTGTAACTCTTACAGAATGAGGCTTGGCATTGTCCTGCTGAAACAGACATGGAGTTCCTGGATGCGTCTCTCCAACATACCAAGATAAGCCTCTGCATCAGTGGTACCTTCACATATATGATTACCCATGTAGTGGGCACTGATACACCCCCAAGCCATGGCCGACGCTGGTTTTTGCACTTTTGTTGGTAATAGTCTGGATGGTCTTTTTCATCTTTGACACATGGAACCCACCATCCATGTTTTCCCAGAAACAATCTGAATCATGGACTCGGCTGACCAGAGAACACATTTCTTTTGGTCCATCCGAGATGAATTTGGGCCCAGAGAACTCCTCTTCACTTCTGCGCAAAATTAATATATGGTTTCCTGTTTGAATAATACAGATTCGGGTTGCAGTTCTTGATGCAGCAGTGGAGTGTGTTAAGTGACGATTATTTTCCAAAGTACTCCCGAGACCATGTGGCCATGTCCACCTGGGTATCATGACTATTGAGTCCTAAGATTGTATTATTTGAGAAACAGTCATGCACGCTCAGCAGCGGTTTCAACCCTTGGCTTTATACACCAAGATTTCCCATGAATCTTTTCAAGATGGTATGAACTGTAGATGGTGAAAGACTTGAGAAACACCGTAATTGAACTGGCTGACAATTCTCTCATGAAGTTTGGAACAAAATGGTGAACCATGACCCATCCTTGCTTACAAGGACTAAGCCTTTGATGGATGCTCCTTCTATATTCAATCTTGATGACGTCATCTGTTACCAGATAAACTGCTATTTGTGGAACCTTCCAGAACAGCGTTACTTATATAACCTTTTCAGTCTTATTTTGCCTGCGTACTGACCTTTTCCTGAGTGTGTTGCAGACGTCACATTCCATATTTATATTTAAAAAATACAATTAGGTTCGTCAGTGACAACACTGAAAATGCTTTCTGTGCACTTGTATCAGTTAAATAAAAGTTCAAGTGATTTAATGAATAATTAAAATTTAATTTTAATTTTTGGAAAGCGTCCCAACTTTTCTGGAAATGGGGTTCGAGCATGAAAAAAATGTAATTAGATACCAAGTACAAAATTAGAGAAATATCTTAATTAAAAGGCCTCTTTAGACACTTCAAAGATTTTTTTATTCTCAACAACTGGACAACAAGACAGCAAATACTAGTGTTCAATTACAAATTCTAATTTATGCTGATTACAGACCCTGCAAGCATCTATGGATTTCAGTCCACATTCAAAGAGCTTTGTAAGTGCTCAAAATGTGCCTGGCTGATTAATAGCAAATGTTAACCAAAATTAGTTAATGCAGGCGGATCAAACTGCCATCCAAGCAACTTGAAAAATGGGGGAGCCTGGCAGATCAATGCCCTTGGTTTATGGATACAGTACTATGCAGCTCTGCTAATGAAGATTTGATTAAATTAAGATGCACATTCTTAAGAGACCACACTGAAGATGCTCAACTGACCTCAAACACAGAAAGGTTATCTTTTCTGTAGATCTCATTAGCTGGCGGATGAAACCAGCCACACTTCTTTGAATGTCTTTGCAGAATGTCCTGGCTTTTCATGTACTTCAGACAGAATTCACAAAGGTACAGCTTCTGTAATCTGAGGAAAAGAGGGAAACTATATTTAGGTAATGCAGAACCTTCTCGGTTGAATTGTTTTCCAACAGAACAGAACAGGGTAATTACCTTGAGTATTCGGGTGGATAAGGTGAAGAGTACCATGTCTGTATTTCATATTTCCCGAACTCTATGAGCGTCGGTCCGTGATCTCCACTGCTTACAAGTTCAGTCTTCTGTTATTGAAGCAAAAACAATTAATTAAATAATTACAAAATTAAGGCAATGAGTGAAACTATGTTCATCTCGTGTTAACACAAAGACTCTATTCACCTTTGTGGTGAGCTCCTGTGTATGCTTGAACATCTTAATGTCTTCTTCGGTTACCTGGTCATTGGACAAAGGTAACCTTGTTTCCTGAACTTCTCTTTTTAGGAACCTCTCTTTCAAGGAATTTAAGACTATAACAGTTTAAAAAAAAGATGCAAAAGAAAGATTAAAAATAAAGAACAGAGTGATGCTTTGTAAAACTGCCATGTGACATTAACCTCTTAGTAATTTCTATAGTGTGTATTCCTCAAAGAACATCTACAACAGGTTTTTGCTTTTAAAAGAATGCCTCAGAGCTGATTAGCCAAGACCCCGTGCTTACCATGATTTTGGTCAGACCATGGGCCATGGTTTCGTCCATGTGCCAGGTTACTCCTCCCTGGCGTGGGGCTGCCCCTCTGCGGGGAAGCCTTAAACCTAAACCTGCCCAACAGCCTGTGCTTTTTCAGGAAGGGGGCTCGCTTAAAATGAAGTGCTGTCTTAAAGGGCCTTCCTCTCTTAGGCGGCCAGCCCGAGTCTGAGCAGGACACAGACGATAATTTGCTACTGAACCCTTCAATGGGATTATTATCATGTAGCTGCAAAGGCGTTGTGGGTGAGGAGGAAGTGTCCCGGGTGCATTGGCCTCGTTTAGGTGGTGCATAGCTGGGCAGTCCCTTCTGTCGGGACTGTCCCTGAGTTGCGTAGATGTGAGACAGTCCATCAAATAATCCCTTCAGCTGGCTGCTGCTCGCAAGACTGCTGAGCAAGGGGCCACTCGACTGGGATGAAGAGCTCTGAGGAGAATCAGACTGACTGGGATTCAGTGAAGTTGGGCTGTGTCCTGATAAAGAGCAGGGGGTAGTGAGTGCACTACATAGGGCAGTTATCCTTTGGCTGGTGCCTGTCGCAGCTGAGATGGAATGAGGATCGCACAGGCGTTTCCGGTAAGTCCGTTTGTTAGGTCTGTGTGGTTCAGAAGACGAGGCTGCGCCAGCACGTATGCGTCGGCCCAAGGGAGAGGGCGTGAAAAATCTCGAGAGGCCATCAATGAGACTTTTGGTTTTCTTATTGTACGGAGGCAGTGTGGGCGAGGAAGTGAGAGGCGCTGGGGTGGATGTAAGGGGAATGCCAAGGCTCAAGCAGTTCTGCACGTCTGTGCTGTACGAGACAGTGCTGGATGTGGGTGAAGTGCAGGCTGAACTCTTAGGACCCTGACCTTGTTCCTCTCTCTCACACAGCTCAAGGGTTCGTGCAGCACCACAGTTAGGCCTGCAAGAGACAAAACGTACAGTATTGTCAAAATGCCAAACAGACCTGAACAATTAAAAGGACAGCAATGCAATAATGCTCTTCAAAAACAGGAGATGTAAGTGACTTCAAAACAAATCCACACAGCTCATATCATTCTTGCAACAACAGATCACGAACATGATCTAATAACAGATGTACTGTCTGCCAGTGTTTATCAAACCATTTGTAGCAAGGGCTTTAACGGCAAAATTAATTCCAGACACCCTTGGTACAGATTTATGTAATAAACACTATTTAAAACCGATACCTGGCAGGGGGGTGTCCCTGAACCACACTTTATAACCAATGGTCTACATAATACTACTTCTCCATGAGCCTATTCACACTGGGTGCTTCAAGAGCAACTGTGAGCATACCGTCTGAGGCTCAGTGCACACACACCACAGCTAAAAATAGAACAGAATAAAATGCCCTTGGCTTAAACTACACTGTTAACAACCTATAACTAAAGATGGTGTCCTAAGAGCACTGAAGAAATGAATGGGGCTGAAAGGTTTTTATCTTCAAGAAAAAGGTCATAGATTAGCAAGATGTAAAACACCAGAGTCATAACCCTAAGCATCAAACTAAGAACAAAAGAAAAACAAAGCGTGAGCAATATTTTATCATACATTATTTGATGCACAAAATTTTTCCTCGGCCTTCCTGGCTTTGCATATCTCCTCCTGATCTGGGCTGCTGTTTTATGCAGCAGTCGTTTTTCCTCCTGCTCCTTTGGCCTGCATACTTGGCAGATCCACATTCCTAGGGGAAAGCCAGAAAAAAAACAGAGGCGGGAGAAAGACAAAAGGAGAAAAATAAAGAGAACAGACTTTTAGTTACAGATCATAAAAATTACTGAAACAGTTCTTGGAAGAAAAAAATAAATGCACTGCTGACCCACGGATTAATTTCTTTTTCTACGAAGAAGTTAATAAGTAGCACAACAATAAGAAATTTTTTATATTCAGCCAACTTGTCATTAATATGAAACAGTTGGTCTGAATCTACACAGGCAAAACTGTTGCCAGTTGAAAAGAGACTATGTGGGAATAAGAAAGGAAAAAAGCTACATCGGGATGGGCATATTCAATCTTATTGGCCACAAAGCCCCGTGTACGCTGGCACTTTTCAACAGCTTGAATATGAATGCTCTCACTTAACAGAACAAGCACTTGGAAGTGCAAAACATATCATGTATGATCGGCGTTTTGCTGCTTTCTACTTAACACAAAACAAACAATTCAGAGAAAAGCTCGTACCTTTTGGCATTCTGGAGAGTGGTGGGTCACAACACTCCATATGAAACCCCCGATCACAGGAGTCACAGAACAGCATCTCATCCTACAGACAGACAGACAAGTGTAAGCTAAAACAAGCCGCAATTTATTAAAACGGAAGGAAAACCATTAATTACACAACCGAGAACATAAACACACTTACAGCATTTTTCCCCTGAACTTGACAGGAACTGCACGTTTTACACTCGATGCACTGCCATCGTAATGCTTTGACATTTGCAGTTAAATCAGCTGAAAACTTCAGACAAGATGGATGGCCTTTAGGAGGAAAGACACAGACTCTTCAGTGTAAGCAGCTTACAGTTAATGAAGTCTTATTTCACTACAAATGAGACTTACTTTTTGCAGAAGACCTACAAAGAGTACTCAGTCAAGCGGTTCGATATACTTAAAGTCAGGTCACTTATGTCAAAATTAATCTAGTCCAAACCTGAAAGACCACAGGTCAGTCTGTGACAGAAGATAAATATTTGCACATGAATAAACAATGCAGTTGTGTGTGAAGCCTTGGCAAGGCCGGTGTACAATTGCACAGTATTATCAAACACTTCTGAGTAGGTAATTAAAGATAACTTGATCTTAACGAGGCAGAAACATTGTGCGCGCACAACGTAATGGCAATCAATCCATTACAGTCACGTAAAGGCATGTCTGCCTCGGTCTCAAAGGACTGCAAGCCAGCTGTGTTTACAGTGTAAAAGTATTTTTTGTGCTTATTGAAAACCTCCCACGCTGATCAGTCAAACCCGGTCATAAAAATGTCACAAGTAACAGAGTCCTCAGGGCTTTTCAAAATAATTGTTCAATGCAAATTATTACACAAAAAGAACAGGTTGTTGATCACCTGCAATTCTGATTCATAAGAAAAAAGGCATGCAGTCTACTATAAAACACCTCAACTGCCAAAAAGTGTAATGGCAGTAAAAGATCAAGTTCACTAATTGTAATAGTCCAAAACCAATTAAAAAGGTCTTACCACTGCTCCCACAGTCTGCACATGACAGCAATTCTTCTGGTGTCTTATCACGATTAGACTCCTTTGTGCCCAAACAGAAACTGCATATAGGTATCGGGTTGGCACGAGGCTAGAAACAAAAGGAGACAAGGAGAAACCGTATTAACACTTATATTCAGGGTTCTTGCTCAGATTTCAAAGAAGCTTTAGGAAATTATGTAAGCCGTACATTTACACACACTCCGCTCAGAAAGTGTACATCTGATAAAACATCATGGGGAAAAAAAAAAGAATTTCTAAATGTCAAATGTCCACGCAGAAACGTAATTTAAGCTCTCATGTTGCACAGAGGCACACTCACGCCTCATAGCACTCAAAACTGACCAGCTAGTAGCCTACACTCTGGGTACTGAACTCGTACATATACTTATGAACATGTACATATGGAGACAATGAATAATATTAGTATAGTGATTTTTCTGTTACGCTGCATAAAAGGCACCACTGAGAAAAGAATTCTGCACATGTTGGCACTTAAAAACAATCCAAAGGCAAACTGATATCACTGAGAGATAAAGATGTCAAAATCTTTAGACCCAGACAGTGAAACTAATCGAACAGCAGGCTTCGACACGTAAAGCTGTAAATTCAGTATTGCCTGCTTAGTCAGTAGTTTCAGTGCAGGTAATAAGGGGCATCCTAAGCTTTTAACTTTGGAGGTTTGCATAATGTGGACACCTGTGTCAGGTAATCATATATATTTGCACACCTGTGTGAGGAATCCTACAGCGTGACCGTCTTTGTGATCATTTCCAACGTCATTTTGGCAGATCAAATAATGCAGTGTGAGCGGTAGTCGGGTGACAAGATTTCTCTCATGGTACAGTGTTAAAGCTGCCATGGCTGCATCTGACCATGTGTTTTGGGTCTAAACACAATGTGTTGTGAAAGTTACCTCAGTCATATCTAGTTTCCCTGAGTTTCATTACAATTAATGTATTTTAGTTACTATACTACTGTGTTATAAATGGCACCAGGTATTGTTGTTTTTAAGTAAGAGGAAAAACAAAAAAAAGTTCAGTGTTTTAACTTCATTGCTAGCTTCTTCCGATTATGCACAGCACGTCAAAGAACATCCACATGGTTCTAAAACAAAAACACACCATTCACATAGCCTTAAACCCTTTCCTTTCCAACCATGTTCTACACCAGTAAAAAAAAACAAAAAAAACATACAAGTTCACCCCAGCCTAAGAACCAACTGAGACAGACTGGAGGGGGAAACCTCCCCTGAGACACAGAGTCAGAAGTTGAGAACAAACATTTAGCTCCATTCCATCCCTGATGGTTTTCAGCAAGAGGCAGGCTAATCCATCAGGGGACTATAAATGAAATACTGATCAGGCATCAGAATTACACACCACCAAGTCCAACAGGGGGCTGCCATCTCTGGAGATCCAGGCAGTCTCAGCTTCCTGCTGTGCAGTATTTAGCCTATTAATATCAACCGTATTCTGGTGAGAGATCTGTTGAGAGTAATGCAAGCCTAATTGTTTTATGCAACAGGCAACCAACCCCCTTAGAGATCTATTAATAAACCTGGCAGATCATCCATTTTCAGATGGGTTATGAATATCCAGGCTGGTTTTCATTCAAGTGACAGTTGAGAAGATGTAATCAATGCTCCCTCAATGGGACTTGCCCTGCTTCATATAAGTAAAGGGTGTTTAGCTGACAGAAATTAATCTTTATTCATTGCTGTAAAAGCTTAACCGTGCCCATGGGCTGGCATGATCAGAACACACAAATTAAACACACCATGCAAATTACACATAACCTTAACTGCATACCTTTAATTTTAAACTATTAAGGTTCAGCTCACAATTACACTAAATACAAAAAGCTCTAATATTCCTTTTTAATTTTATGATAAACTACTACAGGGGTTAGACAATGAAACTGAAACACCTGCCATTTTAGACCACAATAATTTATTAGTATGGTGTAGGGCCTCC
>JAOTRJ010000043.1:18443244-18455721 GCA_028564905.1 Leptodoras praelongus | reverse complement strand
CCAATTTAGCCATGAAACCTCCCACACTAAAATGACAGGTGTTTCAGTTTCATTGTCTAACCCCTGTATATATATAAGCATACCTGCGTTATAATGCAATACAACATTAGTATGTGTAACGCTATTATGAACGGGTATTATAATGCATAATGAAAGCTGTCTTTATAAAGTCCTATCACTTTATAAAGTGTTATGTATGTATGTAGATATAACTACTTAATGAGTTATTATACAGGCTTATGGCAGTCATTATAAGGTTTTGTATATGACATTTAATGCATTATAAATGCATCCATAATTCATTATGAGTACCGGATTCATACATTTTTAACTTTTTTTTTAAACAAATAAATATTTAAGAAAGCCATGCCAATTAAAAAAAATTATATTATAATTAATGAACTTATGTAGAGCTAATTAGATTTAAGTCTTATAAATTATTTACTGAAAAATTGAAAAAAAAAATGAAGTTTAGCTGAAAAATTGCTGCTATGTAAATGGAATTCTACAACTTTACTAATCTTAGAAGCCCTCACGTGTGTGTGTGTGTGTGTTAATGATATATTGGAGTCTAAATACTGATAGTGTGTCGTTCTGAAGTGTCCCCAGTCGAAAAAAGTGGGTATTTTTGTCCAAAGATAAACAACGTTCCTCCCCCCACACTCTAAGATAACACACCTCCTTCCCATGTTGCCCCTCGACCTCGCTTCTAACCGGCCAAATCTGCCCCATTGTGCCTAATTCCACCCGGTGATACTATCTCGTTCTGTGTATGTGTGTTATCTGCTTGACTTGTTATCTTGGAATAGGTCAGAACCTCAATGTTGCTACTGTCAGCTTTCACTTGAGCACACACATCACCTACTCAAACACACACACACACACACACACAGGGTGCACACACACACTCGTACGAGCGCACCGACGAGGATTACATCATGCTCGGACCTTTGTTCTTATACAAATTTTAACAAAACCCCACAACATCCTAATAAGTTAAGCCTCTGTGTCTTTCAGTCTTGTTCCCTAACTCCTGGATTAACCTCTGAGTGCCTGAGCACTCTTTTCTTCTCTCCTCCACTTCTCTTTCTGTTCGTTTCTCTTTCTTTCTCTAATAGGAACGACATAGCCTAATCTCAGATCAGCTCCTCCAATACAGTCTGCCGCTCCATCCTTCTTTGCTCCTCTGTTCCTCTCCACTTGTCCGGCTCAGAGCTTTTCTCCCTTCCACTTTCCTTCTCCCACCCAGACCCTAAACCCAAAAACTGCCAATTTATCATTACTGTGGAATGCCCCGAATGCGTTCACCTCCTCCAAAACCAAGCTTTCCCTCCCATCCTGTGCTCGTTCATCCTTTTATCATTCCTTTCTTTCTCTATACCCTCCCCCTCCGCTGCTCCTAATCACACACACGGCCTGCGGGCGACCTAAAACAAGCAAAAGGAAATTGAAGAATAATAACAATTATTAATAATATTACCAAAAAAAAAAAAGAAGAGCAACTTCTTTCTTCTTTCTCCGTTCCATTTCGTTTTCTTAATTTTTGCAATATGGTGGTCTGAAGGAACCTTTAAGTCATTATGATTGTAATTACACTCCCAGTGAAAAGTCTGAAAGCCGCGCAGTCTTGTAGGATTAATCGAGTCTATAAGACAGCGTGGTGGAATTCTGTAATCTGATTGGTCAGACTGCGTGCGTTATTTTTGTAGAACCGTGCAGCTGTATGAATGACGGATTAATATTAATCGTCTCATTCTAACATATTATTATTGTTTCGATATAACTTTGTCATAAGGATGTTTTTAATGGCAGACAATGAAAAATGTCTCATGGCTGATCTTTTTGCTAGGAGGAATTTATTTAATGTTTAATATTAGAAAAAATGCTAAACATTTCTAGCACGTGTTTATCGTTTCTAACGTGAAGGTTTTCTCACGGATCTTCTCCAACATTACGTCGAACAGTTTACCTGCTGTTAAAGCGCACGCCTTTCATAATGCCGTTCTAATCATAAGCAGAATGAAATCAATCATTTCTGGATGCATGGTGCCACCTCATCGTGGATGTTGTTTCCCTTTAACCACACAGCCATATTGTTTTATTCTTTACATAATCGCTATTAGAGCCACAGACCAAATAAAATTACACAGAGTAGAAGTTAAATAAGGAAAGCTAAATCTTTGTGTATAACTCTCAGATCCAACTAGGACTCTAAATGAATATTTTATTAAAGCCAGACACACATGGGTGGAATAAAGCCATTATATCTGTAGGAGGAAAAAAAAAAAAGACTGTAAAGCATAAATATGTTCTGAGCTACAAGTGGATGAAGGGACTGATTCCATTAGATTTAGATTGTTCCAATAAAATAAGGCATTTCCTAATTCGGTGACCAAATGACTAGTTAGCAATACATTTTTAAATAAGTATGTTTAGATCATTTATACTAATAGGGTTCAAAAATGTTTCGCTGGCAGTGCATACTGGATATTGCACCAATACTGGATAACAATATTTAACTTAATGTGAGAGAGACAGCAAGTGAGGGAGAGAGCAAGTGAGGGAGAGAGCAAGTGAGGGAGAGAGCAAGTGAGGGAGGGAGAGAGAGAGAAGAAGTGAGAGAGAGAGAGAGAGAGAGTAAGTGAGAGAGAGAGAGAAAGAGAGAGAGAGAGTGCAAGTGAGGGAGAGAGAGAGAAAGAGAGAGAGCGAAAGTGAGGGAGAGAGAGAGAGAAAGAGAGAGAGCGCAAGTGAGGGAGAGAGAGAGCAAGTGAGAGAGAGAGAGAGCAAGTGAGAGAGAGAGCACAAATGAGAGAGAGAGCAAGTGAGAGAGAGAGAGAGAGAGAGAGAGAGAGAGAGATTGTGTGAGAGAGAGAGAGAGAGAGAGAGAGAGAGAGAGAGAGAGAGAGAGAGAGAGAGAGCGCTCATGTTTTCCATACTCCTTAACATTGGGAAGACTACTCAAACGGCCATTATTACATCGAGGTCGCGCTCCTTAAATGGTTAAGTGAAGCTGGGTGAGGAGTGTTCCTCTCCGTGAGCAAGTGTGTTTTGATGGACCTCGCTTCTCGCGCCAACACGACATCCATTATGTAAACATTAGCAGAGGGCTAATGTTAGGCCTGGCTAGCTCCAAGACGACTATAAAACAAAAGCGCACTGCAGATGTCTAAACACTGCAGAAGTGGTGATGGAGGTTATCCCAGGCCAACAAATCGAGACAAATGAAAAGAGGAAAAACAAAGCAGCAGCCAGGCATTATATTCTTAAAAAAATAAAATAAATAAATAAAAAATCTCTCTAACACAACTTTCAAACAACTTTAGCATCACCTTGGATTTGAGATGTGAACCCTGACTGTCCTTCATTACAGCGGAGGAGATAAACAGGACAGTCGCAGCACTCTCTCAGAGCTGTAACCACCTCTCAGCGCAGGGCAGGGACTGCAGATGCTCGCTGAGCGTAACAGTCGACTGAGTAAATGAGGCTTTTTAAAACGTTAAAGAAATTAGAGACTAGAGAAACGAGAAATAGAGAGAGAGGGAAAGATGGCCTACACATTCGTAGTGGGTGGCAAAACTTTTGCAGCACCACACCCACTGTGGCTGCTTCATCAGGCCGCTTGGGCAATTATCCTTTCAAAACATACGCCACCAGCTCACAGACGCATGTAATTATGCAACATGTCCTCGCCTGTTCTCCCACCTAGGGTGTTTTGGAAATGTAATGAAGCTCTTGTAATATTGTGATAACAGGCAATGATGATCAACGCTGCTTTCAATTAAAATTCATCGGAATGATACTTAAGCTGTTATCACCTGGAATAGCTCGGGAGGAGCAATCTGTAGGCTGCTATTCCTAATTCCCTCCTTTTCCTAATGCTGAAGCGTTTGACTGCTGACTCCTGTCAGAATAGTAATAAGGTTACAGCACAACCAGGATTCGCAAATTAGGACATGGATGTCGGCGCAGAACACTCCCATTATTCCTCCTCACTATTTTAAGATGCGAATTCTCAAGCTCGAGTTCATGAAAATGTCAGGCTCAGCACTGTATGGAACACAACAGCATAATGAAACCAGCTCAATGTCATTAATGATAAGCGACAGCATGAGAAAAGGCTTGAGTGAGGTGTGTGTACATCGACGCACTCTGCTCCCGGGGAACAGCCTGGGGTGGGGGGTGGGGGGATCCTAATTACTCCTCGACAAAAATCTCCTGAAAGTCAACAGAACGTAATCGATGGAGAGGATTATATTAGCGAGGCCTTGGATACGGGCCAGTAAGAAAGGCACACTGCGGCCTGTCTCATCAGCAGCCCGTGATTGAGCGAGCTAATGGAAAGACACACAGCTATAGTGACACATTCGTGCAGTGGAGGCAGGGAGAACAAAAAAATAGATCTGCGATTGATCTGCCAAGGCCACGCTAATTAGAATGTGGTGGCCAAGGCGAGAGACTGTTTGCCCTTAGCGCCATCAGACAGGAATCTCTGGTGGATGTCAACCATAACACCAGAGGCTGAAGACAACAGCTCTTTTTCAATTCACTGATTTGATTACAAGTGTTCATTAAAAGTATCCATCAAAAGGCTGGGACACCGATGCTTTTCAAAAGTCTTAATGACGGCATATGTGTAACAGCTTTACAGGAGATTCGTACACACATTTCACATTTGGCAAACCCAGTATGAGAGGAGCATATGGAAGGTTTTATGTCTTGATGCCACATGGAGAGGTGAGCATGCTTCAGATTCTGATTGGTGGAACAGCTGGGTGAAAGTCATCCATGCTGTACGCTAGCTCTGTGTAACAGCATGGATGAGTATCCTCCAACTGAGAAAGAAAGTGAGAGCAAATGAGCATGAGGGAGGGACAGAGAGAGGATTCATGGAGCCACTCTGACTGTAATTGCATGGCTAAATGCTCTCTTCCCTTCCTGCCCTCGCCTTCTCTCCTTCTCTCTCTCTCTCCACCAACCGACTGCAATTGCCCTGAGCCACTTGAGGCAATCTGTGCGGGGCAATGTACAAAATCAACAGAAAGCTTAAACTTAGCGAAGCCTTTCAGACAGTACAGGGGGGACAGGGGAAGCAGTTGATTTCCTCAACCAGGCCTGTCAATCCAGTTCTGGAGCTGTGAAATTTAACTTCTCGCTATAGCTCCCTAATCCCCGGAAAAATATTACAAACTAAATGAAACAATTTATTGATTCTACCATCTTCATTTTAAGCTTAATGGGTGGGCATTCAAAGCACAGCTTTCTGTCTAACTGTTTCACGCTTGATATCTTTACTCCTTTCTCAAAACTTCCCACTTTCAGAAGCAGCATGTATACAGAAAATAAAAGGAGCATAGTTTCCTCCAGGTCTCTGGTTAATTTGAACATATAGAATTATAATCTGAGAGCGTGTTGACAGAGAAACGGAGACAGAGTTCGCAGTGTGGCTAATATAGCCGTGTACTCTTCATCACCATAATCAATAGGATGGAGGCAGATAATGAGGACACCTTTGGAGTGGTCACCACAAAGAGGATTGATTATCATGGTGGAAGAGCAGCAAACACTGTCAGGAAGCACAGCTTAATGAGGGACAACCTCCAGCCGACTCAGAGCAGCGCTTCCTAGCCTAATAGAGTGCTCAATGAAACTTCAAAAGGCCAACGCTTTCTCAGCATAGCGGAGTGACTGACAGAAGAAGAGGAAGAAAAGTAGACGCTGTGAAATCTTAAACGTACCCCATCACGGAAACACAAGTGTTCATTGAAATGAATGAAATAAAGAGTGTGAGAGTTTACGTAGTTTGTAAACATGGTTGATGTTTTAAAATGTACTACTTCCAGTCCATCAGGTTACCTCCACCCATTCACTTTACAGCAGGCTACCTCCATCCATTCACTTTACAGCAGGTTACCTCCAGCCATTCACTATACAGCAGGTTACCTCCAGCCATTCACTATACAGCAGGTTACCATCACCCATTCACTATACAGCAGGTTACCATCACCCATTCACTATACAGCAGGNNNNCAGCAGGTTACCTCCACCCATTCACTTCACAGCAGGTTACCTCCACCCATTCACTTCACAGCAGGTTACCTCCACCCATTCACTTCACAGCAGGTTACCTCCACCCATTCACTTCACAGCAGGTTACCTCCACCCATTCACTTCACAGCAGGTTACCTCCACCCATTCACTTCACAGCAGGTTACCTCCACCCATTCACTTCACAGCAGGTTACCTCCACCCTTTCACATAGCAGGTAAGCCCCTTCTATTCACTTTACTGCAGTTTAGCTCCACATTTTCACAGTGAAGTCTGTAGCAGTGTGAACCAAATCCAAAGATTCTTAAAATTCTGAACTTTATTCAGACGTCACTGAGCATTTCAGTCACTGAGCACATTTCAATCCAGACTGCATTCTGATCAACACAGGTCAGGCTATATCAAAATCATTTCAGTCTAATATTAGATCTCTTCGTGACTGATTATGAACAGAGTATACACCATTCTCAGTAATGCTTGCACCATTTGCAAATACTCCAGCTAGTCATGGTGTCAATAGTGGCAGAGCACACATTCGCTAACTGCTTGGAATCAGAACTATGCTAGAAATGAAAACTCATTTTTGTAGCATTAGTTGAGCGTCGAGATGAACAAAAGCAGCCTGTTTAAATCTGAGGGATAAAAAGAAGTAGGAAACCTGAGGCGAAATAGAACCATTACTGTTTCTATTTGTACATAAAGTCAAATAAATGTTAGAAACAGAGTTCAGGGGGGAAAAGGTAGAATAGAAAACAAAGTAAGATATGGGACATGGCGAGAGGATACGGGAAAGTTTTTTCTCTGTTTTGAGTAAATCTGTTTTTGGTAGCCAAGTTACGAGATATCCCGAGCTTTCTTTCCTGAGAATTTTTCTAATGAACAGAATGACACATGCCGCAGCGTGTTACACAGCTCTCCGCTGACAACCGCCCGCACCACTCTGAATATTAAAATAAGGCCTTACGGTAAAAAAAAAGAAAAAGACCTGTCCTCTTCTGACCCAGTAATGACTTTCAATGGGAGTAAGAGCACTTAAAAGAGGAATATTTCCTCTTGATTTTGGAGAGCAGGCACGCCGAAGCAGGCAGTGAGTTTTCTGGGGTGATAAGGGCTTAGCCAATGTAATCCTTATAGGCACCTGGTCTTATCACTTCATGAAGGAAGAGAGGAACTTCTCACCGTTTTCTAAAGGCAACACAGGTCCAAAGAGGTCCTTTAACTGGCACGGCTTTCTTCTTAATGCAGGACAGGAGTGCTTACAATAAAATCCATCTCCACTTATATGCAAAACACAAATTACTGAGTAAATTTGGAGCACATAATAGAAGCACATATTCCAAGAACGAATGCAGGCTTTTCTGTGATACTGCGATCCACTGAAGTGACAATAACTCTGTATTACAGCCTGCTGTTGGACACGTGGCTCAATCAGCTCTGAGGAATGAGGAGATTCATATTCACCAGGAAAACCTTTTTCCATTAAATATTGTGCCAATATTGTGACACAAAGTTGACAGGTTATAAAAAGCTGTAAAAAGCAATGTGAGTAGGAGGCTGAGGGTTTCCACCCCCCCTTATGCTTTATATCAACACTGTTATGGGACCACTGTGTACTGAGCTTAGTGCATCACTAACGCTGGTGACATATTCCATTTGCAGACACCAGCATCTTTGTTTTGTAAATTGAATTGCATCAGTAGCAGAAAATAAGTTAGTTCAACACAACTGTGTTAGCCAAATAATGTGCAAATTGTATTTGTTCAGCCAGTACAACGAGTACAGTGCGAGAAGAACATTAGGCAGGGACTGCACAGGCAACAGAGCTCAAACACATAATCCAAGCTATCCTTCACACAGCTATCTTTATCTCCAACATAGTCACAAAAACATTACCAGGCTTTACCTCTCCTTGTTGTTGGGGTGTTGATCTCAAACGTACATCTTTTGAGTCTTTTACAGCGGGTTACCTCCACCCATTCACTTTACAGCGGGTTACCTCCACCCATTCACTTTACAGGGGGTTACCTCCACCCATTCACTCCACAGCGGGTTACCTCCACCCATTCACTCCACAGCGGGTTACCTCCACCCAATCACTTTACAGCGGGTTACCTCCACCCAATCACTTTACAGCGGGTTACCTTCACCCAATCACTTTACAGCAGGTTACCTCCACCCATTCACTTTACAGCACGTTACTTACACCCAATCACTTTACATCAGGTTACCTCCACCCAATCACTTTACAGCACGTTACTTACACCCAATCACTTTACATCAGGTTACCTCCACCCATTCACTTTACATCGAGTTACCTCCAGCCATTCACTTTACAGCAGGTTAGCTCCACCCAATCACTTTACAACAGGTTACTTACAACCAATCACTTTACAACAGGTTAGTGCCACCCAATCACTTTACAGCAGCTTACCTCCACCCATTCACTATACAGCAGGTTACCTCCAGCCATTCACAGGTTACCTCCACCCATTCACTATACAGCAGGTTACCTCCACCCATTCACCGGTTACCTCCAGCCATTCACTCTACAGCGGGTTACCTCCAGCCATTCACTCTACAGCGGGTTACCTCCAGCCATTCACTCTACAGCGGGTTACCTCCACCCATTCACTCTACAGCGGGTTACCTCCACCCATTCACTCTACAGCAGGCTAGCTCCACCCCTTTACTCACTAACTAATTATTACCCCCTTTCCACTGAGGCAGTTCAGGGGCCAGTTCGAAGGCTGTGCCTAATCTCGAACCCGTTCTTCATGTTTTTTGACAGCCAAGGAAAACTGGCCAAGAAAACTGGTTCCAGTGTGGCATCAACACTTTGCTGGTCTAGATCCAAGACTCACTTATGTCATGAGCTGGGAACAAGATTATCATGACTAACAAGACCAACTAAAATGTTGTGACTGCCAGTTAAAAAAAGCAAAACAAAAAAAACAGAGAGAGAGATTGGCTGTGAAATCATAGCTGCAGTGGTCCATGTGATGAGATGAAGATCACCATTGCTGTTGTGATTGGCCCTAATGTTACCGGGACAGTGGAAACGTATACAGATGTACGCAGTGACGTAATGACGCGGCCGTCTGGTGGCTCTCTAGACCATAGAAAAGCAAATCGGTTCTTAAAAAGGTCTGCAAGCTGAACTCTGAACTGGCACCAGCCCCAGCACTTAGTTTGCATTGATGGAAAAGGTCTATTTATACTCTATTTATGTTCCTCAAATGACTTCCACATTTCTAGGTGCAGGATACAAGGTACAAAAGATTAAGAGTATGATAAGGGTATGAAATATATATACCCTTGAGGGTACCAGGGAAAAATACAGTTTAGTATAAAACATCACTGCACACCACCACAGCCACTCTTCCCCATCATTCTCTACTGATCATGCCTTATCTTCTGCTCCTGCTTCTGTCATATACACACACACACACACACACACACACACACACACACATATATACATACATATACCACCATAATTCACGGAGAAACATGACAAACCTCAACTCCATCCTCTCTTCTACCTTTCTCTGCCATCTAGAGCTATAACATCCATAGCATGTTCCCTGAGGAGGTGTGTCAAGTCCAAGCTCACATATCTGGAGCCCTGCAAGCTCCATTAAACAAGCATGCCATCCACAACACGCGTTTCAGGGCAAGCACAAAGCACATCTGGGTTGCTTTTGCTTGTACGGTATTCGAGATGCCTGTTTTGACCAAGACATTGTAGTGCATCAAAGGGGCTGAATTTGTGGTTTGATCTTGAAGGCGTTTCACCGCAAAGCCAACAGGCTCACTGGCTCATCATCTGAACTGTCAAACCTTCCTACATGTTGGTGCTTGATGTTTTTTAAGACCTCTCCCCATTGTTCATTTTTTTTAAAGCACCAGGCGAAGGCTTTTGCTTTGAATCTATACCTCTTCCACTTCAGCATTTTATATAGCAGCACTTATAATAGCTAAAAGCCTACCGTGGACTGAGCGCAAGCTGGTCTATGGATGTATGTGCCTACTGTGTAATGGGAGTTGTAGGTGCAGTTGTTTAATCCACACCGGTCCCTCGGCCAATTTGTTAGCATTTAGTGGAGTGTTACAGACTGAAGCCATTGTATAAAAGGCTGCTTCCCTCAGGGCCAGTTCACATCTCCCATTCAGAGTTAGCTACATCCACTTGTATATAATCCGTCTCAAATTGCTCTGGTTTATTTATGAATGGATAAAGCACGTATATCATTCATACCGAGGCCTAATCTCATGGCAGGGCTCACATCCTCGATTAAAGGTCTATAGGTGATGAAGAGGGTTCAGCAAATATCAGGGCCTCACCAATCCCCATTATGTCACGCTTGTTTCAATAAAGGCTTCATCAAGGACGCGTCATACTGATTTCAGAGCCCCACACTGATTTCAGCTTCCTTTCTCTAATCTAATTGTGCTGCAAAATGGGATTCATCAGAGCCAATTTAGCAGCGAAAGCACCGAGAACAAGCACATGTATCCGTTTCCCTTTCATTCATCCATCGCCGTACATCTGCCTGCTTCACACTCCTCAACTCAAAGGGGTTACTAATTAGAGCCTGAATCCTACGATGGGGATGCTTTTTACCGCACATGAGAGATGGAGAGGGTGGGAGGAAGAGGAGGAAGGAGGGAGAAGAGGGCTAAATTGGTAAGGATGGAACATGCAGACAAGCACTTCCTGCTTGAGAGGGCAAGATGTGGCATTTATATACAAATGCTGAGCATCTGTCCAGTTTATGTCAGACCTGACAATGTATCAGTCTCTGAAAAGAGAAACCGTCAATCATTAATAAATCACGGCTGATCTAACGGGCTAATTATGTCCATCTCTCCTGCCAAAATTACGAACGAAAGTCAAGCCATGCCTTATTTCAAAGCAAGCTTACACCTCTCGCTGTTAGTCTGCCAAACCCTGGCAGCCGGTATTCGTAGCTAGGTGTAAGACTACAGGATAGTACCAAGAGCAATGGTGTTTATTACTGTGTAAATGTGTTTTATACGCACTGGAGCACACAAAATGATGTGTGAGCCCTCAGTTTGCAGCTAACACCATGTTATTGCTCCTGGGTTTTATATATCGAGGCGAGCATTTTATGTGAAGGTTATCCCGAGATCAAGGGAACAATTAATGTAGGCAGTGACATCCCTGATTTGCCGTGAAATTTAATATGGTTTTAAATGGTAGCGCCGAGCTGGAATTTGCTGCTGATTAATTCCAACGCTGTGATATGTAAATATGAAACAGAATCAAATGCAATTTCCTCTGCTATTTATCAGTCAATAATGTCGGCTGCACAGTTGGCTCATTAACCGAACATGACATGCTGATGGGAAACAAAGCTCCCACGTTTCAGACTGCTACGAATTGAAACAAACAGGCGATTTATTACGAGGGCAGAAATTGATTGTTTTCTGAGCGAGGCTCACTGCATCAATCCAGCAGTGATATTTTCTACGGGGGGAAAGAGAGCGATGGAGAGAATGTCTCCTGCTGCTACTCCCCAGTGCTCTGTAGCGCCGCTAAGCTGCTTAATCACGATAACACAGAGTAAATGTTTTTGCTTTTCCTGACACATTATCTACTTTACAGATGAGAAATCTGGTTTCATGGATTAAGAGCGATGCCATAACAGGAAATACTTGTGGGGCTAACCTCGCCTGATGGCTTCAAAGCCAGCCTGTTAATTCAAACTACTTCCTGAGCTCAGAAGATAAGAACCACAGAGTGAAGCACAGAGAGAGAGGGAGAAACGTTAAATGATCCTTGTAAAAAAAAAAAAAAAAAAGTGTAATGTAAGTATTGCTGCTCGTGAGAGTATCTATCTTGTGGTTTTCAAAGGTATAAGGAGCCTAACATCTGTCTCTTGGAAATACAGGCTGAGACTCAGACTGTGGAGGAACACGCAAGCCATAAGGAGATGCTTAAACAAACATCTATTAACATTTAATAATGATTAAAAATGTATAGGCAGCTTTTTTTTTTGCTTAGAAAACATACTTATTAAAGTCAATTAAAAATGCATGTAAGATTATTTCTCATGGCAGTATGTGAATTGGCTTCCAGACACAGCAATAACAGCAGAGTTAATGATATAAATAGGGTAATTACATGCCACTGAAATTTATGTGCAAACTTCTACACCAGAATTATACTTCCAAGTATGAAACAAATGGTCAGTGAGCTGCTGTAAGTGCTCTGACCACTATAAGGGGCAGGCAATTTTCAGATTAAATCTTAATTATATTTATATACATTATATTTACGGCAATTGGCAGACACCCTTATCCAGAGTGACTTACATTTATCTCAATACAACAGTTGAGGGTTAAGGGCCTTGCTCAAGGGCCCAACAGTGGCAGCTTGGTGGTGGTGGGGCTTGAACCCCCAACCTT
>JAOTRJ010000043.1:18334592-18349346 GCA_028564905.1 Leptodoras praelongus | reverse complement strand
AACGCACGCACACACACACACACACACACTGCCTTCGACAGACAGACACACACACACACACACTGCCTTCGACAGACAGACACACACACACACACTGCCTTCAACGTGCGCACACACACTGCCTTCGACAGCCAGACACACACAGACATACACACAGACACACAGGTTGAAGTGTGAGACTGGAAGCTGGCAGTAGATGAAACTACAGGTTCCACAGTGCATTGCGCCGACTACACTGAGGCTGGATATGGTCTAACAAACAGATTTATTTTAAGAGTGAACAGCTCCATTGGATGATTCTTCCAAAAGGAAAAAGTCGAGAGATACAGATTTGGTGACTGAGAGGAGACAGTGTGGGTGACGTGCATATAAAATGTCTGTCTGGAAAGACGCACTGTTTTACCCTCAGCTGCGATTTTCAGATCATTATCACTTCTCCACTAATCTAATCCATCTAATCCTGTTCGTTTTAATTTTAAAGAACGCGCAGAATGCTAGTACAGACACGAGTCAACATGGATTCTAAAAAATATGGATCTAGATGAGATATTTCACCATGAGAAAAGTGACAATAAAAACTAGTAAATGTATAAGAAAGACACCTGAGCATTTATCTTAAACAGGACACCTACATGGGAACGTCTGCATTCAGCCTAGCAACCTGCTGATGATTACTTCTATAATAATACACCATGTACCATATAACCTATCATATTATAACATACTCCTCTAAATATCACTCCTCCAGGTTTAATTCGGCTCGGCTCAGCAGATTCTCCAATTCTCCATGTTGTTCTAAAGTATCAGTGCTGAATTGGGTTACATTTCCTGCTCAACTACACAAGCCGAGGCAGGACGGTCCTCCTGATGAGTAACAGTAGTACTGTATTTAGCTGCTTGTGCTCATCAGGTCACAACATAAGCACCAATGAAACTCTTTCTACATCCACAGGTATAGCTGCATGATGAGAAATAGCCTCCACCCCTCCACCCGGTGTTGCTACTGCCAGCATACGGATAGCCCTGGGGTCACAGTGCTTCCTGAGCCATGCCGAGTTGCACTGTGGCCTGTATCCACAGAGGTTTCTCAAACTTTTGAACAGGATCTGGTACAAGTAACTAGTAGATTGTAATGTAATATAATCGGAGCAAGATTGGGCTCGGAATACAATCTGTGCCGTTCCCATCCACCCCCCCATTCCCATACCGCATCATACTGGCCGGAGCTCCTCCTCCGAAATTCTTGAAAGGGTCATTTCATAAAGATCCTCTGAGGTCAGGGGTAAACCTTTCCCCTTCTAAACAGTGTCTCAGAAATTCTGTTCACCTCTCCTTTCCCTTCCTGCTGTTTGCTAGAAAATTCCTTTAATTCCTTTAATTACTTCCTCCTTCGCTTAACATCTTCCTTCCTTAATGTCGCCCTCCCAGCCTTATATTTTTCCATCCTCCCTCCCTTCACGTCCTCCCTCCCTTACTCAACATCGTCCGTCCTCCCTCCCTCCCTCACTCACTCAACGTCGTCCGTCCTCCCTCCCTTAATTCCTTCCTCTATTCCTCCCCTCGTATCACTGTATTTGGAACATTCTCCACCATTAGCTAGCTTTTGACTGAGATTTATATTTACAGCAGGCTCAGATGATATTGGTGACAATGCTAATGACATTTTCTGTTTCCTGGAGGAAGAAGCCAGAAGTGTGTTAGAAAGCCTGTGAAAGCACTCAAAGCATGAAAAAAAATATTTATTCAATTGTTTAGCTAATGACACGGCTCTCTTCAGTGGTTGTTTTGTTGCTTAATACATGAGAGTTGACACGAGAGACACGGGTTCGACCATCGCTGAAATTCATCTGATTTACCGACAGGCAGACAACAAGGTGTATAACTGATGTTCAATCTGTAGCTGATAAATCAATGCATCCCTATAAATCACAATAACAGCAATGTTTTTCATCTTAAAGCAAAAAAAGAAAACTTATGCATGTAAATAAAGCAAATTATACTTAGAATTGTCCACATGGACAAATATTATAATGCCCCTTTAAAGGCTAAAACTGATACATATTATAAAGGGGCGGGGTCAGACGAGTGATAAAATGCTCGTACAAATCATACACAGTCTAATTCCAAGTAAACTGCCATCCTGGAGAAACAGAATCGAAGAACTACTCACATTTCCTTGTGCTTTTCCTCTGCTAAAATCTGGTCATTTGGCTTAAGACCGTACCTGTTAAAAGACAAAACACAGACAAATTAGGGGCACTTAATCAAAATGAAACAGCATGGAGATCTGCAGTTTACATATGGCATTTGGCAGATACCCTTACTCCGAGTGATTTATGTCATTTAATACACCTCAGTGTGTGAGTGCTGAGAGTTAAGGGCCTTGCTTAAGGTCCCAGCAGTGGCAGCACCACAACTTCCCCCCAACCTTCTGACTCGCAGTCCATCCTTTTAACCACTGCCCACGTTACAATCACAATTTTTTGCCAAAGCAAACTTTGACCTAGAAAAGGCTCCAAAAAGAACATGAAGTTGGCAGCCCAAAGTTAATTCATCACTGCGTACATTTTAAAATACTGAGAATTAAAGCTAGACAATCCAAGTAAACACGTCAGGTTATTTATTTTATTTATTTTTCAATCATCTTTACCAGCTAAACATTTATTTATGCAAAAGAGCCTTCGTCTAATTAAACATGGACGCATTTTCATACTTCGCTGGTGTATAATTGAAGGTTAATACACAAGTACTAAACTCTTATCCAGGGCAAAGAATACCGGAGATACCTTTTCATAAACTACAACAAAAATGATTAAAATAATGCATGTGGATCCAGGGGTGGCTCAGGGGTTAAGGTGTTGGGTTACTGAATAGAAGGTTGGGGGTTCAAGCCCCAGCACCACCAAGCTGCCACTGTTGGGCCCTTGAGCAAGGCCCTTAACCCTCAACTGCTCAGCTGTATAAATGAGAAATGCAAGTCACTCTGGATAAGGGTGTCTGCCAAATGACGTAAATGGCTCCCTGGAAGGCTGTAGTGTATACATGCGCGAGTCCATGTGTGCATAAACAAGATAAACACAGTACTGAGCTAATCTGGGAATCAAGCTGACTCACACTAGGGGTCCACAATGTTTTGAAAACATGAGTAGCGTTGCCTTATGCTTCCCTGTTGAGACTTAAGCGGAACAAGATTATCATTAAAGTTACTCAAGCATTACTATCATTATTACTACTATTATTATTAAAGCTAAGATTTTCATTCCATGTCCCACCATTAATAAATGATGCTCCAATGAGGTAACTTAAAGAAAGGTTTTCTAAAAAAAATGTGGCGTTTAATTTTTTTTTTATAGTTTAATCAAGAAAAATGTCATGTAGGACCCCTGAGTGGACATCTTTCAGAGATCAGAAGTTCTAATCCTGATTTTAACCTTCGTCCTCCCTGGTCGAGGAGCTGCCTGAGGAGTGGGAATAGACTAAACCAGTGAGAAAATCAGGGAAAAGCTTTTTCTTTTTTTTTCTTTTTTTTTTTAAAAGGAAGGAAAAGCACGGTGGCTGACAAGTGCAAAACAAATTTACAAAATTACAAAACTCGTAAAACACATTTACAAACTCCAGTCAGACGGAAGTGATGATTGCTGATTAATGTCAATCAAACTTTTTTGCATGGAGTGAAAAGCGTGGAGTGACGGTAACTCTACAAAATGTTTTGTCCAACAAAAGCGGGCCAATTGGCTAAAATTATTTCCACAATATGGACAAAACATTTTTGTGAATTACCGTCACGCCACACTTTCCACTCCATGCAAAAAAGTTTGATTGACATTAATCAGCAATCGTCACTTCCGGCGTAAGGGACCTACCCTTTCCGTCTGACCGGAGTTTGTAAATGTGTTTTCGGGTTTTGTAATTTTGTCGTACATAAATGTAAATTTGTTTTGCACTTCGGCCACCGTAGAAAAGTAACATTCACCACAAAATCCCACCGAAATCCCACATGCTCTTTTTGGGAACGTTTTCATTTTTAATACTACAAAATAATTCTAACAAACAATTATTCATGTGCTACCCTTTTATTATATTTACATAATAAATATAATATTACTTTCAAACATATATATAACATAGTTTAAGGTGTTTACACTTGACACGTATGGAATCGGCATGCATATCATAGAAATAAACCGACACTTCAGCAAAAAAAGGATCATTTCAAGGATATAGAAGAACGTGATCATGCAGAGCTGTGACCATTTAAGTTTCAATAAACATGGTGGTTATAAATGGACAGAACCGTGGACACAGTGTTTTGCTTTGGGGTTTTGATATTTCTCTTGCTCCAGTTTAAGAGATGTATCCAAAACTCTGAAAATGACTGATGGGAACAAAACTGTATTTTCTATAGTCTCTATACAGAAACACACACTAAGGGCTGTTTATTACGTGACTTTGTTGAATACTCAATTCTGACTGACCAATTGTGGCATTCTATGGTCTGTTAAGTCGGTATAACAGACAGTTGCTATGGGTGCAGTTCTGAGCATATACTCGTACAGATTCATGAAACTATGGCTAAAAATCTTTACATTTATGGCATTTGGCAGACACCTTTATCCAGAGCAACTTACATTTTATCTAATTTATACAACTGAGCTGCTGAGGGTTAAGGACCTTGCTCAAGGGCCCAATAGTGGCAGCTTGGATTTGAACTCATGACCTTCCGATCAGTAGTCCAGTGTCTTAACCAATGAGCTACCCCTGCCTATTACTCCATCAGGAAACACTATGGAAGATTTTTCTCATACTAATGTTAATATGTTTGGAGAGTTTAACAGGAATTATAATAAGTAGGCTAATCCTAAAATGGCTATAGAGTTTATGTAGCTATGCAATAAATAGGATAATGTAAAGAGAGCCAGTCGTTATTGCAAAATAAACCCCACTCAGGATCCCTCTGATTCGTCTTCGGGTGCGGCATCAACCTGTGGGCTTTATTTTGCAATAACGACCGGCTCGCTGTACATTATCTCTTGCATGTCTGCTGGCAAGAGAGAAAGTCCGGGTAATGATGGGAACAGGCTTTCAGAATCAGACTGTAGGCTAAAACTGACTGTGGCCTGATGTTTTTGCCTCAGGGTGATGGGTGTCTACATGGGAACATCATTAACCAACCAGGACATGTACATGACCAAGAAAAGACAAACTGCTGTTTTTAAATAATGATTTCATTTATTGTATGAAAAATGCTGTTCAGCTCTACCTGGTCCTATGTGAAAAAGTAACTGCCCCATTGTTTAAATTGAACCTGTATGGCAACGTGAAGCAGGCAAGAACATCCCAAAAAGCAGCACGAGGTCATGTAAAGATATTCAAATACAAAAGGTTACAAAAGATCCCATAAAAAAACATCTGAAGGCATCATAAGGCAGGCTTAACTTGCCTCAGTTACAGTCAATGTACACGATTCCACAATAAGAAAGACAGTGCAAAAATGGCATCCATGGGAGAGTTGTAAGGTGCAAAGCCCTCCTGACCAGATCAAAAAGAACACAAAGGCTCAACTCACATTTGCTTTTTAAAAAAAATAAATAAATAAATAAAAATAACATCTACATGACCCACAAGCCTTTCAGAATAATGTCCTGTAGACAGACCAACAGTCAAACATGGTGGTGGTAGTGTGATGGTCTGGGGCTGCTTTGCTTCTGCAGGACCTAGACGATGTGTGGAACCATGAATTCTGCTTTCTGTCAGAAAATCCTGAAGGAGAATGTCCACCCATAAGCACACAAGCTAGTCCACCACTGACTGGCTCAAAAGAAACAAAACGAAGGTTCTGGAGTGGCCGAGTCCTGACTTGAATCCCACTGAGATGCTGTGGCAAGACCTTAAACAAGCAGTTCATGTTTGAAAAGCCTCCTGCGTAGCCAAATTAAGACAATTCTGCAAAGACTGTGCCAAAACTCCTCCACAGTGATGGAAAAGACCCAACACAAGTTATCACAAACGTTTAATTACAGTTGTTCCTGCCAAGGGTGGCACAAACAGATATTAAGCTTGGGGGCAGTTACATTTCCACATGGGTGATATAGACTTTGAAGATCTTTTATCTTCAATAAATGGGCTTTCTTTAAAAAGCTGCATTTTGTGCTCATGTTGTCCTTATTTTAATATTCAAATTAACTGGATGATTCGACACATTTAAATGTGCAAATTAGTAAAAAATATAAGATATTGGAACAGGGCAATGATTTTTTTATGAACTAGTTTACTCCAAAAATACAGAAGAAGAACTTTATCCCTCTATTAACAGTTCTGTCCTTCTTGTACATTATGGCAAAATGCCTATTTCCATTTTGAAAAGATTAAAAGCCTACATGCCGATTCTGTCTGTTCAGCAGAAGCATTACTGTCACGCGGATGGATTACTCAAGCAGCTGCAGTTCCCTGGACACGACAAGCTCACAATCAACTTCCTCAGGCACTCAAAGAAAAGCCAAAGACAAGCCAGTGCTGGTCAAGAGCTAGCTCAGAGTTCAATGTTTAAGAATCTCTTAAAGGAAGGCTATTACACACAAATTAAGGATTTCTTCATAGCTAGAAGCTTTATGTAGCCAGTGTAGTTATCTAATCGCATGCAACATGCAACATGCAACTGGCCTCTGACTCTTTCAACTGCTTACTAATCCAGTGTCTCAACTTTGCACTAATGATTTTTTTTAATTAGTTCTAGTCTTAGCACTTTAGCAGCTGACAAGTGAAACTTGTGGAACAAAAAGCAAAAGAATGCTGACTAAGAAAGATCCACAAATTTCACTTCCTGTGGGCTTCACTACACATTTCTAAGTGGTTGTAACAAACTCTATAGTTAAACAATATGCATCACGCATCAGTAATTCTTAAAAATACAGTTCCTGATCCAGAAAGGCGGAAGACCCTACAAAAGGAGGCCAAAAGGGGTGTGTGTGTGTGTGTGTGTCGAAACAAAAAAAAATTAATGTTTGCATGTCAGTAATAAATGCAACACGTTACATAACAGAGCACTTTTCAGACAAAAACATAGTAAAGGCTGCTGGGTTTTGCATGCAAAAAAAAGTAAGTGTGAGGGTCAAAGTCTCCAGAAGAGCTGTGGCAGATTCTCCTGTGTGGAGTGGACGGTGTTCCACCAAGTTCCATCATAGTTCCTTCCAAAAGTTTGTCTTTCTTGCTTGTAGGAGGGGCAGTCCCTTAATATATGACTTATTGTGAGTTTAATTATGTTGTACATCCTACTTTCAAAAGTCTTCGAGTCTTCAGAGGCTCCCTAATAACCAGTCGCATCAAATTAATCTCCATTGTGACCAGCATAAAACTTTTCACTGGGGCATACAAGATGTCCACATGCGCTGCTTGCTTAAAAGTCCACATTTCAGGGCCTGGATTCCAGCTGATTCTGCAACAATCCACTGGCTTATCTCCTCTTTATCTTTTGACAGTCTCTAAAAAAAAAAGAAAGCTCCAACATCTTGTTGAATCTATTTATACGGTCAATCGCACAACAGCTCTTTCCCATTTTAGATGCGTTTTGACAGGATTCAAGCTGAACGCTGATGCTGCCACTCAGTAAGCGGTCTTTCTGCCACTCGGCGGGTGTAACTGCAGTGACTTCCACCACTGTGATGCCAGATACATACCCGCTATTCCCGCTGTGACGCAAGAGAAGAACGAGGTCTTGTGAACGCCATGGTGTGGACTTCAAAAGCAATGCCAGCAGAGGAGACGCTACGTGCCAAAATAACTAATTTTTAAATGTACAAAATAACATTAAATAAATGTACACCGATCTTTGGGGTTGCTGAAAAATTTTACAATGCTTAAATTTATCAATTTCTTTCTTCCACCTCTAATGCTGCAGTGGCTAAGCTGCAAGATTTAGTGTCTAAAAGCTTTTCCTTGCAAGCTTCATAGAAACATACACTTCTGTTTATACAAGAATTGCATGAAACCCTGCCCAGTCCTGAAGCTAACCTTGGATACCAGCATTTCCAGTGCGTTTTAAAGGTTATGCAATGTGGCTAGTGAACAGCGAGCAGCATTGTTTTATGACTGGCACTGGAATGGCAGGCGTGTGAACAGGCCTACGTGTCAGTACAGGAGGATTCATCTTACCCACAGGGTGCCTACACATGCCACCTTCTTAAAGAAACAAATCAGACGAGACAGGCTTAAGACTGAAGTTTAAAAAAAAATGGTTGGATGGATGGATGGATGGCATACAGTGATGCTCAGATGAGTCAGTGATAAACTGACTCTTGCTGGTTTTGGGTGGACATTAGTCCAGTCGTGATATCCGACTCGCTGACTATAAAACGGATTCGTGTGCAGACCGGGTTTTAGGATTTTTTTTTTTTTTTTTTGAGATTTAGAGATTAGTCTAGTAATTATTTTTCATGCTGGCAAATTTTCCTGTGATGCCTACAGTAAGCCATACAGTTACTGAAAAGCTTGACCTCAAAGAAACAGGTGACTTACTTGTCAAGGAAATCCTTGTCCACCACAGCACAGATGTCCAGTAAGGGGTTTCCCATGCCAAAAAGAGCATTTTGACTGCAACGACACAAATGAACGTGATTTCAAGTAGGCTTATAAACAAAGCCTGAGCGCATGATCACACAGGATTATAAATACATTCAGTCATTTAGTTCACTTGACTTTATTTAACCTACTTAAATATCTGCCCATGGAACATTCATACAGTGAGTAAGAGTTCTGAGTGTTTGCCCTCAAAATGATATCTTTTGGGACTTCACCTAGCAGAAATGTGCAGTGGATACACATTCAGACATGAACCTGCACCAGTTACACAAGCTGAAAATCCACCGAGTTTTTCAGCAAGCTTAAAAAAAAAAAAACTACTAACGCTAGGTTTGGTTGCATATGTCCAGGATAGATAAGAGATAACGTCATCCGAGCCAAATTTTGTAACAATTGTATACTTTTTAGTCCATGCTGCTTAAAGAATGAATGCATTTATTATAAATACCACCCTGAAAGTCTGATGTAGGGATGTTGAAATCACTCGGTCAAACTGCCAGGGGAAAATCATTGGAAACGCTAGGTCAAAGAGTACTCTTTCCTTTCCCCTGGATTGTGAAAGTGGACAAAACAGCACACAAAAAATGCAGACTTTCAGCCTGGTGAAAATCAATAAGTAAGGCAATGGTTATGTCTCCTAAAATGTGTACACAACAAGCTTATGAGGAAATATGTCAAAGATCAAAAAGAAACATCAGGAACTGCCAAGACGTCCTGAAACGGCCACGTTCTCACTTAAAAGTCTGAAATTAAATGAACTGGACACAAGCGAGAAGTGCAGACGTCCTGGGAAAGTTTTTGATTAACACACATGGATCTGTGGGAGATTCTGCAGTAGTTTCACAAAAAAAAGGTTTAACATGGTTTAGGTTTATTAAACACAGCACTGCATAACAAGTCTATGATTACAGATGATTTCCTTTTTTAATTATTATTTACAGTTTTACATGCAACAGAGATAATCAGACAAAAGCTAAATCTAAAAAAATATCAGTTGAAATAAATAAACTGAATACAAACAATATACCTATATAAAGGTACCATTCTGATCATCTCCCTTTGAAAAGCTCATTAAAAATATGCCATGCACAACAGCATAACAGACATTTTAACAGGTTAAAATAGCATGCAATAAAGGGCTCACGAACTGCGAGAATGTGAGAAGGCACACGTACCTGGCCATGTCGCTGATTTAAGAAAGATGAAGATTTAACCAAACAATGCCGTTTTAAATATACACCATCTTTACGAGCAGCGTGTGCAGTCCATCAATAAATACAGGCAAGACCAGGGCTGTATTTGGCAGCTGATTGGCTGAGACAGGAAGGGGCGGGCCTATGATGAGAAGTGCGTTCATCTGACACACAGCTGACTGGACAATCGTGAGGGGGCGGGGCTATGCAAATTGATGCTATGCAGCGGTTTGGCTGAGCGGGGAAAAGGGGCAGGGCTACAAGTAAACTCCGCTTCAGTACCGTCTCTGCGTCCTCGTGCAACTTTAGCACGCCGGGTCCTAAAAATGCGGAAGTTTGACTTTAAACGCTTAATCTTTTTCCTAACACTGTTATTCGTACAAGTTGTCGTTTTTAAACTAAATTTGGTACATGGTAACGTTTACGTTGCAGACACGTGGCCTGAGATGTGGAATGTGTATATGGACGTGAAGCGGAAGGACCACTAGCGGCCATGTGTTCGCGTTCTGACTGTTTATAGTTATACGTTTATAGTTCGCTGAGAGCGAACTGCTTTGTTGGCATGTAAAGATCTGTCAGTCCTCACAGCCAACTGTCAGGACACAGTGACACCGAATTTCCAAAGGGCAAACGCTGATGAACCTTGTACTGCGTCCAGACCTGCCCGTGTGCAGAGACAGTGCGCAACACACTTCACACACACACACACACACACAGCGACTTCTGACCTCAGGTGTTGCTCTCTGGAGCTTGATCTGTACTCTGGACTTCGTACAAGTCATGCCCAGCCTGATTATCTTGCACAAAGTGTACAAATCGAAACAAAAAAGCTCGCACTGACTCGTGGTAAGTACAAAATCACTACTTCAAGAGCAAAAAAAACTTCTGTGCACCAAAGACTAACAGGACTTACTGCAGGAACAACAAGCAACACATTCCGGATGAACAGACTGCCATTCAGTATCAGTGTAAAGCTCCAATGTCAATGTTCAGACAGGAAAACCCCCAAACCAGTCCTGAATGAAACGTGACTTTAGGACGGGAGGCAGCTTCAGTGAAGCGCACATGATTTCCTGCAGGCTCCCTTCCTCCGAGTGATACTTTTACTGAAATAAAATATCCTTACAGCACAGCAGAATGTTAACAAAATATCTCACCTGGTCGTCTTTTCCTCGAGTTTGATTTTCTTGCTTTTGGGCTCTCCAGTAGCCATGGTGTTCCTGACTGTGTACTAAAATGATAAAACACGTCCCGACCACCTTGTTACAGCAAACCAGAGCGAGAAACAGCGACAGAAAGCGCGGTGAAAGTAGTCGCTTCCTAAATCCCTTCCATCACCCCTACATAGGCACACTAAGAAGGGTACAACAATAAACCGTTCTACACCCTTTTTAGTGCACTAGGTGTCACTTGGTTATCCGTTTCGGACTCAACCTCGACTTACCCGAGCATTGACACATAGGTGCCCGTAAAACTGCCGGAAAAAAAAGTGCCCCAGGAATGTTATATATTTTTGTTAGACAGAATTTATAAATACCGTAAGACAAGTTTGTAGCATGTGTGTTTGATATCTGTGTATACGCAAGCTTTTAGTTAGCTCTATGTTTTACAATCGTTTGAAAACTGAACTTTTTCAGGCATCTCTCTGAACAAGCCCTGGAGAGCTGCAAACTCCAACTACGTCCATATTGCCACCGAAGACTTTTCCTGTTACTCTGTTCAAGACGTTTCGGAGAGGGAAAAAAAGGTACGTTTATTTTAATATATTTTCATTTCTGTATTTGTGCAATGCGTTTGGTTGGTTCAGTATAACGTGAAGCACTTTAATCAGTAGCTGTCACACAAGCAACTGTTAACCAGGCAGCATACAGCCCTAAACAAACACAACTTTTAGCTCGAGCCAGTGCACTAAGTTATAGACTACACAATAGTGCTGTTTATGTTTAACTGATATGTTATTGTTATTATTATTATGCTATATAACATAGATTATGTTAATATATGATATTATATTGAAATAATAGTATAATGGGTAATAGGTAAGGTTACATGGGGTGTACAGTGCACAGCTGTTCCTGCCCATAGTTCACTTCATTATTTTCTTATTTACAATTAGAGTTATTTGCACTTGCAGGCACCTGGACATCTGCATTAGTCTCTGATTTTTCATATTCCCAAAGCCTGAAGCAGAGTGAACACTTCCTGCCCAAGCAGTGACTCTGTGTGTTGTATGTTTTATCTTAAGGCTTGTGTGAGAGCAGCTCATTACTCCATCACATTCACATCATATTAAGATCCCAGTTGTATTATTTTATTATGTCTTGTACACATACAGGGTCTTGAAAGCCTGGAAAAATCAATTGTTCATTCATTTTCATTCACCACTTTATCCTGGTCACTTTATACGGTGGCTAGTGAGCCAAGCCCAGGAATACTAGGCGTGAGACAGGAACACACCCTGGATGCGACACCGTGCATGAACATGCACAGACTGCTTCACACCCAGGGGTAATAGATTTCCTAGGAGGAAACTGGAGAACGCAGAGGAAACTCACATGGACATGGGGAAACCTCAGGATCGAACTGGGAGCTCTGGAGATATTTTATAGATGCGTTGGAAACATAAATACATCCTCTAAGTTGTGTAACTGTCATACATGTTTATCAATATTCTGGCAAGTGGAAGCTTTTTGATTGATTGTTTAAATTTATTTTGTAAGATCCACACATGCGGTTGGATTAAAGCCGTACTTTTGCCGGTTGTTGTATAAAACAGGCAATTCTTTAGACCTGGTCATGATGCAGTTGCATATATAATATGATATAACTAATCTTCAGTATTTTCCTTCCCACAGTGCACAACATGATTCACAGCTTGTTCCTGATTAACAGCGCTGGAGACATTTTCCTGGAAAAACACTGGAAGAGCGTGATAAGCCGCTCTGTCTGCGATTACTTTTTCGAAGCCCGGGTGAAGGCGGGGGAACCGGATAACGTGCCTCCCGTGCTCTGCACGCCTCATCACTACCTCATTAACATCTACCGTGAGAAAATCTTTTTCGTTTCCGTCATCCAGGCAGAAGTACCCCCGCTCTTCGTGATTGAATTTCTTCATCGTGTCGCTGAGACGTTTCAGGTACAAACCAGCCCTGTGCACTTCAGATATATTCTGTTCATTCTGTACAACAGTGTGCATACAGTTTATTATGGACTCTGACCATGCTGAAACTGTCTGCAGGATTATTTTGGTGAATGCTCGGAAGTCACCATTAAGGACAATGTTGTCATTGTGTATGAGCTCCTGGAAGAAATGCTGGATAATGGCTTCCCTCTGGCCACAGAATCCAATATCCTGAAAGAGCTTATTAAACCTCCCACAATTCTGCGCTCTATGGTCAACAGCATCACAGGTAGGGGCTTCATTTAGAAAATGTATCATTTAATATGTTCAGAATTGAACTGGTGGTTTTCTAATAATATCCGCAATTGTATATACACTGAAGTACCAGAAAAACTGGTATACATTTACATTACATTTAAGGCATTTGGCAGACACCCGTATCCAGAGTGACTTGCATGTATATATTATTTATACAGCTGAGCAGTTGAGGGTTAAGGGCCTTGCTCAGGGGCCAAACAGTGGCAGCTTGGTGGTGCTGGGGCTTGAACCCCCAACCTTCTATTCAGTAACCCAACACCTTAACCATTGAGCCACCCCTGCCCCAGGTATACCAGTAAATACTTGGTAGGTCCCCCACTGGATCTTCAACAGAACTTTGCACAGTCCTCACGATGATGTTTGTTGAGGCCCCAGCACTGAATCCGATATTACTTGAGGCAGTGTTGCATGCCTGTCACGTGAAAAGATTCTTGCCAGTCGACGCTGGTCACCTTCACAAAGAGTCTTCTTATGGCAACACTGTGGTCATAAGTTCAAGGTTTTGCTGGAATTCTTGTCACTGTACACTCTTGAAATACACGAAAACCCTATTTTGCTTCTACCTCCAAAATGCTATGATGAGCCATCTCACAAGCTCCAACTATTAAACCACGTTTAAAATGACAAACTTGTTATAACTTGCTATTCCCATTCAAGCTTCCATAGATGTCTGTTGTTTATATACACACTGCAGGATGCAACCAATTACGTACATAGGTGGTATTGCTTTGTATTTTTCATAGGCTCCAGTACCAGTTTTTGTGGTTATTCACTGTATAATTGCAGTGTACTTAATAATATTTGTAGCAGTTGGAAAATTCTCACTTAGGTGAACTGAGTAAACTCGGACTTTAGCCCTGCACATTCACATCCTGGTGGCAAATAAGATCCGTGCACTCGCTGCATAGGCAAGTCGCACAAGCTTACCTTATGTACACACTAGCAAGCATCGAGTGACCTTTTGATTTTCCGTGTGTGTGACATGGAGCTGCAGTGTTGGTGGAAACAACAGTGTGATCAGTGACATTTGAAGTGATTTGCTCCATTCTATGCAAATTAATAATGACACTGAAAAGCAACAAATGCACACAACTGCCTGGAGTTCCTTAGATTAGTTCCTTTTCACTGTTTGATGTGCAAAAATGGAAGTGACACAGGTGTGCTAGTGTGACCATAGAGTCTCCCAGTGTCCTTCCTGTTCCTATGTGAAAATATACCATTCCAAACATTCTGTAGTACATTGCTCTTGTTTATGTGATTGATATTCTGTCTGACCTGTATTCCTGTTAGGCAGCAGTAATGTCGGTGACACTCTCCCTACTGGACAGTTGTCCACTATCCCGTGGAGGAGGGCGGCTGTAAAGTACACTAACAACGAGGCCTATTTTGATGTGGTGGAAGAAGTTGATGCCATCCTGGATAAATCCGGTACAATTGGTTACATTTTGCAATTGAAGAAAGTTTGCTGCTCTTTTTTTTGTACAGTAAAGGCCAAAAGTTTGGACACACCTTCTCATTCAATGCGTTTTCTTTATTTTCACGACTATT
>JAOTRJ010000043.1:18205777-18218346 GCA_028564905.1 Leptodoras praelongus | reverse complement strand
CTCTGACCACTGTGCAGGACTTGTATATGTCATTCCCAAGACGAATTGACGCTGTATTGGCCGCAAAAGGAGGCCCTGCACCATACTAATACATTATTGTGGTCTAAAATGACAGGTGTTTCAGTTTCATTGTCTAACCCCTGTATGTGTAATTATACAAACTGTTTGGTCTGGTCTAGAAGTTTCTCTTCAGTAAGCCTGTGTCATTTCCAATAAACAACACCTGAAACATTGTGTTCACCTTTGCAGCTTTCATTCTGCTCATTATGCAGCTTTACCCTGCTGATATTTTACTGTGTATTTGGCTTGGATGCGGTGTGGTTGTACACCTGTTGGGTGGAGCAAGGGAAGAGCCTAAGCTCCTGCGCTCAGATGTGCTGTCCTAAATCACTTTCTCGACGTTTTTATCTGCACAGGGTTTAATTAACGCAAAGGGCTTTTTATAACCGAAAGGGATTCGACAAAAGGGTTCAGGGGGTGTAAAACGCAGCATTGTACCGGCAGCGTAGCTTGTGTCTAACTACTCTTTAAAATTGAACTGGATTGTTTGTTTGGAGTACTTTGACTAGTTCAGGGCTGCATAAACTGCCTCCACAGGCGACACACGCATTTTACTCCGTCGACTCCTAACACCTTTTTTTCCTGATGGATCGCTTAAAGGTAGTTTTGCAATATTTCCAGTCGAATTCCGAGTCCATTTCCAATGGTATTTGCGCCATGTTGGCCATGGTAAGCGTCAAACTCTACACGAGTTTTGATTTTAACTGCCCCTGTCTGCCGAAGTACAATAAAATGTACGGACTCGGGGTGATGTTTGTTCCGCCGGTTATTCTCTTCTTTCTCGGGATTTTGGTGAATCGACATACCGGAGTGATGATGGAGGAATGGACCAGACCCATAGGCAAGAGATCCAAAAATCCAGCTGTTGTGAAGTAAGTCCTCTCTTTGTTATTACATAACAAACTGAGAATCTATAATGTAGGTAATATTGTTTCTCATGCAATTCTGTTCTTGCAGGCTTTTTTTTTTTTTTGGAAAATTAATTCAGTCCAGTAGCATATTACTACAGGCCTATATGATGTTTTGTTTTTAAACAAGCAGTTCTCCTGTAGGTATTTGTTTTCAGCTATGATGCAACGAGCCATGTTGGCTCCCATGGTGTGGATCCTGGTATCCTTACTGGATGGGAAGTGTTTCGTCTGTGCCTTCAGCATGAGTGTGGACCCTAAACACTTCACCGGGTTCCCCAATAACACTGGTCTGGATCTGATCAGGATAATGGCTAAGGTGCCCTGCAAGGAGGACGTTATCTTCAAAAACAGCAATTTCCGGAAAGCTGTCTCACGCTATGTGCGCTGCTACTCTCAAGTAAGGAGCCTGATGTTCACTGCATATAATCTGCATGGAATCTGAAAAGGTTCATATATTAAGTGGGGCAAAAGCAATTAAAAAAATAGATAGTCAATAAGATTTCTCTATGTGACAATGTAAGTAATAGTTATTGCTTCTGCTTTCTTTCAGGCATTAGGTTGGTCCATCCTCCTCTGCCTCATTTTTCTGGGTGCAGTTGCTCGAGCCATTAAACCATGCTTCGATCATGCCACCTTTCTTCAAACACGCTACTGGAGCAATTATTTGGATGTTGAGGCGAAGGTTTTTGATGAGACTTGTATCCATCATGCCAGAGAGTTTGCCAGGAAATGTGTAGTGCATTTCTTTGAGAGTATTGACGAGGAGGCGATTCTCAGGATGCCACTAACCCCCAACCTCAAATTAAAGAAAAGCCATGATGAGACTGAGACAGAAGATGAGCATCTCCATGGTGTGACCAGAAAGGATCAGGTGGATCACTTGCTCCAAGCCTGGTTCCAGTGCAGACCTGAGCTGGATGTGACCAGGATGTTGTATAGGCCCACTAAATGCATTACCTGGGAAGACCCTAATGGACATATACTTTACTCAGATGTGTGACGTGACTAAAACAATATACTATTGCATATATTTTAAGGACCAGATGTAAGAGATAAAGCTTTTCAAACTGAAAGGATGTCAGTGTAAGGCTGTCGGCTGTATTAGATTTCGAATGAATTTAGCTCTTTATTGTGTGACCTCCTGTTATAAGGGAAATTCCATATGAATCCCAGACAACTATGTTCCTGCAAAACCTTTATCTTCAAATTAAAAGTGAAATGTTTTATATTTCTTTATATTTTTAAACCTTTAACATGGTCCACATAGCCTTGATTAAAAATGCTATGTATAAAGATATTTAAAAAACTGAAATATGTCTAACAATTGTCTGACACTTGTATGCACTGGAAGGTTTGTACCTTCAGGAAGCTTGCAGGCTGAGATTTGCATGTGCCAGGACTGGGTTTGTTTAGTTTTTGCATGGCTCTCCCTGCACACATTTCTTAGCAGTGACATGCATATGGATATGATGCAAATAAAGGAGAGATTCATATGTCAGTAAATACAATAAAAACATTTTAACGTTTACTGATCTTGACATGAGTGGCTTTCTTGTGCTGCCTGCAGCAGATAGGCTATTACTGGTTATATAATTATATTATACTATGACTCCGATGCTGATTTAAATCTGAGTTTTTATAAAAGTAGATAATGGAGTAAATAGTCGCAATTCACAATCTTTAACGAACTCAAGAAGGCCCAAATTGTCTACGTTGGGCAATAAAAGGTGGCCAAAGATGCGCTCCAACACGGCTACGTCCCAAACCGCATGCTAGCCTCCTAAATATGATGTGGAAACTGGGCAGGCTGACGTAATGTTCTGTGACATAAGCCCACAGCGCAAGTCGGGAGTCTGCTGTTTGGGACGAAGCCGAATTGTGCGCTCCTGCGTGTCCTCTCTTCTGCGCTGATCTGCTAAATAATTAGTTTCGTGAGAGACACGACACCGAGGTCGTAGTTAAGATAAAAGAACTCGTATTTAGGTTCTTTTAAAGAGCAGTTGGCGCTGCCACTTGTCGGTGTGTCTTCTAGTCTCCAAACGAAACGTTCTCACCATGGATAAGTTTCGGCTGATGTTCCAGTTCCTCCAAGCGAACCAGGAGTCTTTTATGAATGGGATTTGTGGTATCATGGCTCTGGCGAGCGCGCAGCTTTACGCCACGTTTGAGTTCGCCTGTCCGTGTCTGCCGGAGTATAATTACGCGTACGGCGTCTGCATTCTGATCATCCCTCCGCTGTGGTTCTTCATGCTGGGCTATGTGCTGAATAATAACATCTCGGTGCTGACTGAGGAGTGGAAGAGACCCGTAGGTCAGCGGCAGAAGGAACGCTCAGTGCTGCGCTACATGCTCTGCTCCATGACCCAGCGCGCGCTCATCGCCCCCGCCGTGTGGATCGCCGTCACACTCATGGACGGCAAGAGCTTCTTATGCGCCTACAGCGCCAAGCTGGACCTGAGCCAGTTCTACAACCAGAGCTACAGCTTTCCGCCAGATAAAGACCTGGAGAGGAAGCTGGCGACTATTCCCTGCAAGAACATCTTCACTGCACATGATCTCATCAACATGGAGGCAGCAACCAGGTATATTCGAGTTATGTCGCAGGTAATTTTCTGCAACACACACACACACACATTTCATACACACACACACACACATTTCATACACACACACACGCACAAACATTTCATACATACACACGCACTCTCTTATGCAGAGAGTACAAAATCCAAACATTATAGTCAGAAGCATCCAGGTATATTCGAGTTATGGCGCAAGTAATTTTCTGTAACACACACACACACACACACATTTCATACACACACACACACACACACACACACACACACACATATTTCTTATGCAAAGAGTACAAAATCCAAACATTATAGTCAGAAGCATCCAGCATCCAGGTATATTCGAGTTATGGCGCAAGTAATTTTCTGCAACACACACACATTTCATACACACACACACACTTCATACACACACACAAACACATTTCATACACACACACACACACACACACACTTTTTTTATGCAGATAGTACAAAAACCAAACATTATAGTCAGAAGCATCCAGCATCCAGGTATATTCGAGTTATGTCGCAGGTAATTTTCTGCAACACACACACACATTTCATACTTCATACGCACACACATTTCATACTTAATACACACACACACACACACACACACACATTTCATACACACACACACACACATACACACATTTCATATACACAGACTACAAAATCCAAACATAATCAGAAGCAGCTATTATTAATGGAAGTCTCTTTAATTAAACAGTTTCTGTGTTGCAAAATGCAAAATTTGATTTGCGTTTGATTTTTTTAGGTTACCAAATAAAATATCCCCAAACATCAATTTCAACAACTGAGACACATGTCAAATATGCACAGCAAAACTAAGTTTCAGCCCCATTTATATAACTTTTTTCCTAATATATCAGCCCAGTAATTCCCAAATGATGTCAGGTATGTCAGCTTTAATATACTACATCATGCATAACAATGGTTGCTAGTCAGCAGACTACCTGTCCGGGTGCACTTCACCCATTGCTTCTTGATATACATTGCTTTGGAGCCTGTATACTGACTGTAATCCAGGGTGGCACAGGGGCAGAGTGGGTAGTGCTGTCGATTCACAGTAAGAATTGCCTGGGTTTGATGCCCAGGGTCCTTTCTGAGTGGAGTTTACCTGCTGTCCCTGTGTCTCTGTGGGTTTCCTTTGAGTCAGTCTGTAATCCTAAATGTAATTGTGGTTAACATAGATTTTTAAACTTTTTTTAACTTTTTTTTTTAAATCACATGTACAAAACTAACCAGGAGCTATGAGACCATGCTAATTATGGATAAATACAATGACTTTCTGTAGAGCATACTTAAATCTCAATAGAGCAAACCAATTGGGCTTTGTCTCACAAGCAAAGTTTCAAACTATAGATCTCTCTCTCTCTCCCTGTCTCCCCCTTTCTCTCCCTCTCTCTCTCTCTCTCTCTCTCTCACACACGCACACATATACACACACACCAGAAATGTAAAGGTTCACAGGCCACTTGCATGAGGCATTTGACATAGAGTCAGAGTAGCCAGCTACCTATAAGATGTCCATGCTGGATTATACTTGTTGAATAAAGGAAAGCTTCATTTGATAATTAAATGTTCTTAGCCCAAAAAAGCTCAAAACAAATAGAATGAAATTGCATTAATACATTTAAAGAAAACTAAACATACAGTATTCTTATGTTATAATACATAACAAATGAAAAAATACACACAAAAACTAGTAGGCAGTGTGGACCTGATCACAAAAGAACACATTATCAGGACTGAGGGATATCTGCTGCTAAAAAAATCCTGCTTGGTCTGACCAACTACCAGTGACTTGACACAGGTCAAACTGGTCAAAGTGGCAAAGTAATGGTACATTGTAGATAATGTATTTTAAAGAAATCAAAACCTCAAAAAATTAACCAAACTGACCACCAGTAGACAAGCAAACTTCATATTTATTTTGGGTTAAGTCACGTTTATTAAATGCATGTAATCATAGAGTTTAGTCCAATTGTACTCAGGATGCCACAACAAGCGTACCTGAGCTTGACAAGTGATTATTGAAAATGTTTTCTTTTTCTTTCCTCAGGCCTGTGGATGGGCATTTTTGATGTTGACGACTTTAGTGGCCTTTCTGATAAGAGCAATAAGACCTTGTTTCACTCAAGCCGTCTTCCTGAAAACCAAATACTGGTCCCATTACATCGATACGGAACGTAGGCTCTTCGATGAGACGTGCAAAGAGCATGCCAAAACCTTTGCCAGGGTCTGCATTCAACAATATTTTGAGAGCATCAGTGGTGAAATGGTGCTTCACAAACTACCAGAGAAGAAAAAGGCTGGAAAAGAGAAAGAGAATGAGGAAGAAAAGCCCATGAGCGAAGAAGAGAAGCTCCTAGGCATCCGTGAAAAGGAGGACATGAATAAAGTTCTGTGGAACTGGCATACATGTAAACCAGCACTTAGAGTTCATAAATATGAAGCAGATAAAAACACTAATGTGAATTCAGATGCTCCGCTACACACTAATGGTTATCATAGGCCAAAGTCCATGAATGAATCTGCGGCATATTATTCCAAAGTCTGATTTTAAAGAATAGATACCATTTACATTTAATACAGTTAATTAATGCTCTACAGACGCCTAAACGTAACCCTAACCTTCACCTCAATAAGCATAAGGAAAGCTTTTGGCTTTGTAAAGTTTATTGTTTATTGGGAAAATGTCAATGCAACATTTTATCCATATCAACATAATGGTGAAACAGTGACCCAAACGTAGATTGCACTGATTGTTCATGTCAGTTTGAAGGCTGTGTGAAAGAAACATAAGGTCAATCTGCTTAGTACATTGCAGGAGTGTAAATGTAAAACAAATCTTGACCAACAGGGGGTGCTGTTTTACAATCATGCTGGGTTTAAAATCACATTACACTCAAAGATGGCTGGAAAACCATATGATTAAAAAAATCTGACTAGTTAGCATGCGAGCTCAGTGTGTGTGGGTTAGACTAAATCTTTTTTTTTTGTCATTTCCACTACTTTTAGCCTGACTAGTTTATGCTCTACACAGATTACTCTGCAGGACTTTCTGCATTTCCACACCGATTTGCTGTCCGTGTCGTTACGCCCTGCAGCCTCTCGTCGTGCTTTGAGTTTCCTGCCCACATGTTTTGAATACTTCTGCTTTCCACTGGGTTAGAAACCAGGCACTAGTCTGAGTCACAGGCTACTGCTGCTAAAGACGGACCTATAAAAAGACTATTTTTCCTCACTTTCAATTTAATTTGAGTTGCCTTTTACAGAGATCTAAATACATAGATTGTTTTTTTCTGTATGTGACTCCTTTTACTGCGAAGTCCAGGCTGTTATTTTGTTTAAATGCTCTTAGATCTTTGGAAGAAGTTGTACCTCTTAGCTATGGAATGTAGGTTTGTATGACTTTTATTATCCCCCCCATTTTTTGTTTTCCATTACTCTGTTTCTTTTCTGCACACGGCTATAGAAACACCTAATGTAACTATGGTATTTTGACTTTGTCGTTATATGTTGTGTGTTTAATAAGATAAGTCTTCTTAAAACCTGAACTGGACACACCAATGCTCAGAACAAAGAAAAAGTGAAATAATATGCATAGCAGAGTAATGCAAATAAAAATGTTAACATTTATTCTTCTACTTCTGTATTCTTATTTCAGAAATAGTTTTGAAGAGTAACTTCACCTTGCTCTTTTCTTTATACACTCCATCTTACATCATCCGCATTAGCTGCATTTTCTCTTGTTACTTTCTTTTTCTAAAAGTACACTTCAAATGCCCTGTCATCCATGTTCGTTTTTGCCTTAGGGTTTTCATGTCACAACTTGTCTAGAGTGCTTTATTGAGTAGACCTACATCATTCCAATTCAAAGACATTCGTACTCTGTATTTCTTCATTACAGGAACTTGCCGAATTTAGTCCAAAGATCAGTTTTTAAGGCACACAACCTGCAAGAGGCAGGACCAAACAGTAAGTAGGACAACATGACTACACTTATTTCTGAAAATTTTAAATTTCTTGCTCTTTTCTTTAAGAGTAAGGATGTGGTGATCTTCAACGGGCTGATAGCCCTGGGGACAGTGGCTAGTCAAACAGCATACAACATATTTGCTTTTGAATGCCCATGTTCTAAACAGAGAAATTACATGTATGGGATAGCTGCTATTGGTGTACCTGCCTTGGCTTTCTTTTTAATTGGAGTAATGCTCAATCGTATCACGTGGGACCTTCTTTCGGAATGTCGCATGAGAAAATGCCAGAAGCTCTCTGCAGCTGCAGCCTTTGCTCTGCTGGGTTCAATAGTGGGCCGTGCAGCAGTGGCTCCAGTTACCTGGTCTGTCATCTCACTCCTCAGAGGAGAGGCCTATGTTTGTGCACTTAGTGAATTTATGGACCCTGAGTCTTTGGAAAACTTTCCTTCCATCACTCAGAGCGCCATTATCATGGCTCAGTTTCCCTGTCAGGATGTGCCTGCAGAGTTGCTGCCCTTTTGGAAACGCATCGAACGCAGACTCAAGTATGAATCTCAGGTAATAAATCCAAACTACAATTATAACAATTATAGTATAATAGATTTGAGTCTTACATTATAGAACCTAAGGCAAAATAATCATTTATGAGTTATACTTTTTGAGTTATACTTTTTGAATCTTATTAGTTATCATTGTTTTATTGTATGCAACTCTACAAACAACATTTAAGATTTCACAGATCATATTGGCATTCTGTCAACAGGCCATTTAACTAGGCACAATTTAAAATGACATTTCTAGTACAGAGGAAATATTTTTAATGTACACCTCTACATTTATGCAGATTTCTAATCACGTGGCAGCAGCACTGAGGTGCATTGTGGTAGATAAGCACAGATATCAGAAAAAAAATTTCCATTCTGATGTTTGATATGAACATTAACTCAAGCTCTTGGCCTGTATCTGCATGATTTGTTTTTTTGCATTGTGCTGTTGCCTGAATGGATAAGTGCATAAATGAGCAGGTGTTCCTAATATAATGGTCAGTGAGTGTATGTGTGAATAAGATTTATCAAAGTCTGGTATTGCATCTTTCTTTGTAATTGGTTGTTGATTAAAGCATGTTACATGAACAGCTTTTATCTTAGCAGTTGCAGAATCACTGGCATACTCTCATTAGTGTCTTTATATTTTGGATATTTTTGGATATGCCACCTTTGTATTTGTAACTTGTATTCTCATTTTGTTGTTCATCTCAAGCTGTTGGGCTGGATGTTGGTGGCTATCATCGCTTTCACTGTGTTTCTGGTAATGTGTGTAAAGCGTTGCTGCTCACCTCTGGGCTACCAGCAGGAGGCGTACTGGTCCACTTATCGGTCCAATGAGAACACCCTTTTCCAACGCACTGCTGAGGTTCATGCCAAGCTCTCTGCTGCTGAGAACATCAAGACTTTCTTTGGATTTGTGGCCCTGGATGAGCAAGAACAGGAGCTTCAGACAGCGAGTCAGAAGGCCAGAGTGCCAATTTCCAGTTTGGAATGGAACCAGATAACCGGAGTTTACTTATACAGAGAGAATGAAGGGGCTCCCCTGTACAGTCGCCTCAATAAATGGGCCACTTACACAATTGGGAGCAACACCAAGGCCTTTGAGATGGATATGTTAAATTAAGGTGTGAATGGTTATTGACCACTCCACAACTGACTACTTTATGGTAGTTTCTTATGAATAATGGCTGTGTTCTCTAATTAGATACAGTGTGGTACAACATTTTGCTTGTCTCTGCTGTGCAAATCTGAGCAATGTTTGCTTTCTTCCTTTATTATGCTTAAACATGTCAGTATGATCGTTTATTGCTTGAGACGCACACATGTATTTTGTATGATATGGTTAGTTCATCACGAATGTACATTAATAACAAAGCATATTGAAATATTTTCTGCATTCCTAAAATGTATTTAAGGCATGGAAAACTTTACAGTGGATATACAAAGTCTGCACTGTTATGGTTTGTGCACTACTTTATCCACCACTCGAATCAAATGGGGGTTTCGTACAGGGATTTTAAGTTGGCCTGTCTCTGATTGTGTCTAGTATGGATCATTGGCTGGTTCTATGTGAATTTAACATTCATGTTTGTTGTCCATCAAAGCCATCGGTTACTGATTTTTTACAGTTAATTGATTTATTTAATCTCAGTTTTGTGTCTGGTCCCAAACATACACAGGGTCATACTCTTGACTCAGTGCAGTCATTAAGGTTTCCAGTATACAGAATATAGCACGTCTGTTTATCTGATCATAGACCAATTGTTTTCAATTCTTCACTTCAAAGACAATCTCCTAAATCTCAGCCCATCAGTTATTATACCCACTGCTTTAACTTCTCTACAGCATGACTTCTTGTACTCCTTCTTTTCCTAATATTGATGCCTCCATGAATATAGTGACCTTAGTCAATTCCACTTGCACAGATATTATTGATTCCATATCTCCACTGAGATTTAGAAAGCCAAAGGTTAAAATTCACTGTAGAAACTCATACTCTTAAGCAGGAGAGTTAAAAGCAGAGCGTAAATGGAAGACGGATGAACTTCAAGTTCAAGTAATATGAAATATTAAGAGATCGTTTGATTTAGTACCAGCGTTTAGCAAGAGCCAAATATGTTTCTGATCTGATCTTTAAAACTCTCACAGTCCAAAAGTTCTCTTTAGCTCTACAGTATTAGTGCAGTGTTAAATCCTTTAGCTATTTCCAACCTCAACACAACTCTGGAAACTTGAGTTGAATCTTCACTGATCTTTTGCTGATAAGCTCGAGGGTATTAGATCTGCTAATGCACCACCTGTTTGTGATCCTTCCAGTCTTAATTTATGCTCTGATTTTCAGTTTAACACTATGCCACTTTCTTACATAACTGAAATCGTAACTAATATGAAGTCTACCATTTACATTTACATTTATGGCATTTGCCAGACACCCTTATCCAGAGTGACTTACATTTATCTCATTTATACAGCTGAGCAATTGAGGGTTAAGGGCCTTGCTCAGGGCCCAACAGTGGCAGCTTGGTGGTGCTGGGGCTTGAACCCCCAACCTTTTATTCAGTAACCCAACACCTTAACCCCCTGCCTACTTTTCCTTTGGATATCTTTCTTCTTATCTTCTTACAGAAGCCTGGGATGTGGATGTGGTCTTAATATTTTGACTGTTAAATTGTAGTCTCACTAGTGGCACTGTTGCATCTTGTTTTAAACACTCAGTGATACAGCCTCTTATCAAAAAGCCTAACTTGGGTCAGACATCTTTGAATAATTAAAGGCCAATTTCTAAGCTATCCTTTTTATCAAAAGCTTTGGTAAAAGTGGTCGTTTCCCAGTTGTCTTCATTCCTAAGTGAAAATGACATTTTGGACCAGTTTCAGTCTGACTTCTGGGCACATCAGAGTACAGAGTCAGCTCCTCTTAAATTGTCAAATGATGAACTGCTTAATCTTGCTTAATCTTAGACCTGCATTCAACACAACTGACCATAATACTCTTTTGGATGGTCTTAATCTCAGGGTGGACATTCAGCGAAAGCACTGGCTACCTTCATGTGCTGTTCAGATGGGCAGATTTAGGTCACCATCAGTGCCTTTGTCATAAGGTTTACCACAAGGGTCCTATTTTATTTTCTCTATACATGCTTCCACTGGGTACAGTTTTCCCAACCAAGTTATTGAAACATTTTCTTTTTTTCCTTTTTCCTGAAAATGTCTCTGATTGTCTTTCATTTTATTTTTATACATTGTAAATTTCATTGATTGTGGAAACACTTCTGACATGATTTATCTTGGTTTCATTTCTTTAACATGACAAAAATCTAAAAGGGGTGTATAGACTACTGGTCTCTTTTAATGATTCATTAATTACTAGTTAATAATGTCAGTATTTGTTTTGTATGTAGTTATTGAGAATGTAGTATATGTTACCTCAGGTAGGCTGCATGGGGCTACAGTGGGTAGCATTGCTACCTCAGCACTCTTGCGTCTTGGTTCCATTTTCACCTCAGGATTCACTGTGGTGTTTCCCATTTCACCACAAGCCTAACCAAGATGAAGCATTTATTGAAGCGGAATGAACTGATGTTATCTCAGATAGGCCCTATGTGCTGTCCAGACAAGTATGGTTAAATATTATACAATACTTTAAATAATATGCAATATATTCAAATGTATATATATATTTTAGGAATATTACAAAACCCTGCAGTGGTGTATTTAAGAACAATTTTGAGGTATTTGCTTTATTTGAGCATTTCCATTTTATGTTACTATGCATACTTTCATTCCACTGCATGTCAGAGGTAAATATTGTACTTTCTACTTGACTACATTTATCTGACAGCTTTAGTTACTAGTTACTTTTAAGATGAAGATTTTATACCATGGATAATGTAACGTGCTTTTAAAACACAACACGTTGTTGAAGCTTAAACTAGTGATTTCCAACATTTTTGGTGTTTGACATCTTACCTACATCTTACTGGGAACTCTAAACTTTCTTGGATTAAATTGTTTCATGTTTCAAATGTTTTCAAAACCAAAAATTAAAGAGAAGAATCCAAGCACTAAAAACTGTTTTGTGAGAACTTCATTAGAACTTTCTTCGTTCTTCTCCCATTAACCATTTCATGACCCCTCAGATTTATCTGGTGTCCCTGTATATAAAACTGTGTATATATAGTTCAAACCTGCTCCATTTCCAGCAGCTACAATAGTAACATGCTGTTTACACACTGATGCTTAACTGTTATTAATCTAATGACATGATATGATGCCATATACAGGGGTTAGACAATGAAACTGAAACACCTGTCATTTTACTGTGGGAGGTTTCATGGATCTTCATTAATTGCACATTGCACCAGTAAGAGCAGAGTGTGAAGGTTCATTTAGCAGGGTAAGAGCACAGTTTTGCTCAAAATATTGCAATGCACACAACATTATGGGTGACATACCAGAGTTCAAA
>JAOTRJ010000043.1:18173149-18184404 GCA_028564905.1 Leptodoras praelongus | reverse complement strand
GGTGTATTGTTCATATGCTACATGCTTCACAGAGTTTCATAATGAAATGCTTACTGCTATTGCTGGGGCAGATTATTATCGGTAATTATAATCGATTGGCTGCAAACATACTTTTTCTATATAATGTATTCATCATGAGCTATGTTGGCTTGGCATTGGGTGACAGTAAGTAATGAGAAAAGTGAAAGCTTACATGGACAATTAACCTTATGTGGATTTTTTATACTAAAACGCAGACATGGGCATCTGTATTGTCATTGTTTGAGCCACACTATTATAACAAGCTATTACAGTGGTGATTCTACGTCATAGTCAAAAACTAAAAAACAAAAAATAATAAAAAGACCCCGGATGTCGCAGTGTTGTCAATAGACCCTTTTTGTTTAGAGGAACAATAGCATCCATCCTCCCCTTTCAAAATCCAGAACATCTTCTCTTACTGCTGTCCAGGGAGGAGGTATAAAAGCAGGTGGTACCTACAGTTCCAACCAGCAGATCTCTTCTCGTATTCATGAAACGCGCTGACACAGAGCATCTCGGTAAACAACGTATCAGCCGACAGCATCTCAGTAACCAGCATGCAGCACATGAACGGCAGGGCAGAGAGCCACCTGAGCAGTCAGGTAGAGTGTGAGCTAGAGAGTTTAGGGAAACGAGGATGGGCGAACCAGGCGTACTGTGGCTCCGTGAACACTGTCTACAATCTTCCACCTAATTTTGGTGCACCTAACCCCTACCAGGCGGAGGCCATGGGGCTAAATCAACAGCCAGAGAAGAAGAAGTCTGGATGCTGCTCTGCTTTCTTAGGTAAATGTGCTCTGACAATCTGCTCTTCAGTCTGTTTTGTGTATCAGCTTTAATGAATACATTATATTTATCTCTGAACCAATTATCACAAAATGTAACTATTTAAAAATATATTTTTTTCACTTTTCAATATTAGAGATGCTTGAAGATAGTTGAGATTGTGTTGAATTATCGATGTGCTGTAGTGTGGGAAACAATAAGCTGGTGCTCATTAGTCTTCTGCATATACAATTTGGTTGAACAAAACATATATTTCTGATTTGATAGGGGGACTGTGGGGAACAACACTGACAAAGGACACAAGTACAAATCAAGAGCTCTTTCTCAAAACAACTCTCAGAGAGTTATTTGTCTACATTCTTTTCCTAGTGGACATATGTTTATGTAAGTATGAAGGTCTTGAATATTTTTCGCAGCAGTTACTATATGTATGTTCTAGCATGGATGGTTAAAGAACTGAAAGATATGCATAAACCCATAAAGCTGAAAAGTGTATTAAATTTCAGTATAATTGCGTCTGCCTCAGGTATTATTTGTTTCAGGAGTTTAAATGGGATGCTTATGATTTGTGTGTGATAATTGTGTACAGTGATGTGTTATGTCTATCCTGTGAATAGGGAATGTTTATGCAATAATGAACATAAATGCAATGGGGAATAATTCAATAACGTCATTGGAAACATCAACCTGTCTCATGACCAATGTTTGTACTAATCCTGTGGTTTATTCTACTACTTTGTTCTATTATCTCCAGTGATCAGCCTCAGCTTAAGTGCCCATTATAAAATGTCAACCCCACCCCTGGTTTACCCAGACCATTGTCTAGAGGAAACATTAATACTGAAAGGAATACATGCTGGGCTCTGCTGTCTTCTAGTGATAAGAGCCCAAACCAAGCCATTTGGTCTTTGTGTTGTTGGATGTACATTGTTAATGGGAGCTATTTGTGTCCACCTGTGTCCTCATTTTTCAAACAAATCACCCTCCCTTAATTGAGGTCTTTAGATTTTATATGTCCATAGCAAAAGAACAATTCTTGATTTCAACACGGGGCTATGATAGAACTTGTGTGGATAATACAGACACATATAGATAATACAGTACGATGCCAATGAAAATGATTATTAATAATTATGTTGCCTTTCAGTGACTTATGGCATGACCAGCTCAACCACATACTACTACACTAAAGCTATGAATGATTTGTTTGTGAGTTCATTTGGGTCCATTGGCAGCATGGATGATTTCTGGTTGGTGAGTATTCTTCATCTTCTTTTTCTTCCTCTTCCAACAGCAACAACAACAACAATAATAATCCTTATATAGCCCCAATTATTCATCTTATCTATATATATATATAATTTTATTTTTTTTAAGAACAGTCTATTAAATTAGGAACATTCAAGAATTAAACATAAATAAATAACAAGGAAAATTAGGAAAATAATATACAGTCAATTATTACTGGTGTCAATGTGTGATTTGCAAATGTTATTCGCACTGAGCATTAAATAAACACAGTTTACTGATTAACCTTCTCTAATAGTATAAGATTACACAATGAATTCATAAAAAAAAACCTTTTTGTTGCATGTCCTTAGTATGCCGAAGGTCCACTGATGGATGGCCTTTACTGGACCACATGGTACAATAACCAGCCTCTTGACACTGGGTCACAGTCATTCATTTACTACGAGAACATGCTCCTGGGAGTCCCTCGAATGCGACAGATAAAAGTCACAAACAGTTCGTGCAAGGTGCCCACAGACTTCAGTACTGAAATCAATAACTGCTTCAGTCTGTACAGTGAGAAAAAAGAAGATAACAGTGTGTTTGGACTTGTCAATGGATCAGCGTGAGTGAAGCCTCATACCTATATCACTTACCTTATCCATACTATATCAGTATTTACTTGTATGCTTAACATTGATCACATCCATTCTGAAATAAACATTAAACATGTGTAAACCTACCCTATTAGCTTCTTTGACATCACTTTTTATAAGCCAACAACAGCAGCACTTATAATTATACTATTTGACAGCACTTATAATTATAAGCAGCGGCTCTAGGTCTATTATAGTCAGCTACTGCATGAATCAGGTGCCATCATTTCATGCTGCTCAGAATTCCCTAAATTCTCTGATTTTATTTCCTTCAGCTGGACTTACCACACAAAAACTCAGATGAAAGGATCAGAACACTGGGGTTTGCTGGCAACATACAGTGGTGCAGGGTACTATCAGGACCTTGCCATGACCAAAGACGAAAGTGCTGCTCTGCTGGCAGAACTCAAATACAACCTGTGGCTGGACCATGGAACCAGGGTTGTTTTCATAGATTTTTCCACATACAACGCCAACATCAATCTCTTCTGTGTTATACGGTAATAAATATAGCATAATGTGCATATATGAATGCATCCTGCAATCGTTCAGCACGAACATCTTGTTGACATGATAAAATATCACTCTGTTCCTCAGGTTGGTGGTTGAGTTCCCTGCCACTGGTGGAGCAATACCTTCCTACCAGATCCGGACAGTTAAGTTGATTCGGTACGTTACTACATGGGATTATTTCATCTTGGGCTGTGAGATAGTCTTCTGCTTGTTCATCCTTTACTACATCGTGGAGGAGATCCTGGAGGTGCGCATACACAAGTGCTCATACTTCACCAACATTTGGAACATTCTGGATGTGGTAATATTACTGGTAAGCCGAAGGCTTTTTTTTCAGGCTATATACAGTTATATTAGTCATTTCTTCGAAAAATAGTAGAATATTTTAGTTTTATTTAAGTTTTTTTCTTCTTTCACAGCTTGCTATTGTTGCGATCATCTTTAATGCATTCCGGACTATCAAAGTAAACATACTACTTGGAAGCTTACTACAAGACCCTACTATCTATGCAGATTTTGAATTTCTGGCATTTTGGCAAACTCAGTACAACAACATGAATGCTGTAAATTTGTTTTTTGCCTGGATCAAGGTAAAGCCTTATCACAGTTTCTAAACTGCACATTATACATTTTCTTAATGCAAAATGAATGAGACTAATCATATTCTTGTGGTTCTCTTCATCCCTGTAGATATTCAAGTACATCAGTTTCAATAAGACAATGTCACAGCTGTCCTCCACGCTGGCACGCTGTGCCACAGACATCCTGGGGTTCGCCATCATGTTCTTCATTGTGTTTTTCGCCTATGCCCAGTTAGGCTATCTTCTGTTCGGTACTCAGGTTGAATCATTCAGCACATTTCAAAAATGCATGTAAGTACTATTTTTTACAATTGGTACTATGGTCATGGTAGCTGACAAATTTGTTTACTTCAGAAATCATATAGTAATGCAAAGTTTCAATGGCCTGCTGCAGTTTCACCCAGTTTCGGATCATCCTTGGAGACTTTGACTATGACAGCATTGACACAGCAAACAGAATCCTGGGGCCCATCTATTTTTTCACTTATGTCTTCTTTGTCTTCTTTGTGTTACTGGTAAGCCCTTCAATCTTAAATACAAATGTGTCAATCAGTCAGGTTAAAAAAAATTACAAGCACGACTTTATCTGATCCATCCTGGATTTTGTCTATTGAACAGAACATGTTTCTGGCCATCATCAATGACACATACTCTGAGGTCAAGGAGGAGCTCGCCTCCCAAAGTGATGACCTCCATATTACAGACCTTTTCAAACAGGTGAGGCTACATTTATAAATACATTGTCATTTGTTAAAACATACGCTACATAAATGTATACTGTACGAGTTATTTCACTGTTAATTTTAGACCGTGATGAAGCTGAAAATGAAAAAGGACAGGATCTCAGATGTTCAGAAAGCCTTAGATGGGTCAAAAGACTTGGAGTTCAGGGACTTCAGAGAAACACTAAAAGAGTATGTCACATTTTTCTGAATTTAACAACAAACCAGGAATGCATGACTTATACTAATGCTGCTTGTTTTTTTTGCTGCTTGTTTATCCACTCAGAATGGGTCATGATGATCGTGATATCTCTGAAGCTTTCGCCAAATATGATAAGGATGGTAATCATATTCTAGATCTGGAGGAGCGGGAGAAAATGAAACGAGAGCTGGAGGAAAAAAGGGTTTGGAACCTTTTTTTTTTCATTATGATCTTTTCTTAAAAATGTTAATGGCTCCTCTAATGCGTTTTACTCTGAGTGAAGGATGTATTTTTATTTTACCAGAATGCACTCAATGCGGAGCTTCACAATCTTACAAATAGAAATAAAGCTGCAGACAACGAGGAAGCACACCCAAGCTTGGTGAACCAGGAACAGTTTCAGATGTAGGTTATGCACACATATAGCACCCACTAATCACTGGATCTATAATGAAAACAAATAAGAGACCAGTATTTTGTAGCAGAAAAGTTCCCATATTTTTAATCATCATTAAGGAAACCTACGTCTCACTGACATCAAATTAGACTGTAAAGACTCATGTTAGGTATAAGATAAATATAATGAAAGTATTAGATATTTGTTCTTAGGGCTGGGTAATATACATTGAATGCTTTTCTAAGATATCATGGATATCGCAATCTTTTGTAAAGATGGGACAGAGATATCAATTGCAAAGATTAGAATTGAACTTGGGAAAGAAATTTTGGAAAAGCAGCTTTTAGATTTAAAGATAAGTGACGGGTTTTGTGTCATGATCTATTTTATTGCATTTAATCTTTATACGTTATTATATTCATTACATTTACACTATATAAGTGATTATATAGTGTAATTCAGAAAATTCGAAGAAAAACATTTAAAGTATGTAGGTGGAGTAAGTAGTAGAAGTTTAAAAAACAAGAAAAAAACAATATTGCATGGGTATCCGTGTCCAGTATCTGTATTAGAAAAGAAACATGGTTTTTCACTATTTCTACTACTATAAAATAATTAAAATAGATTAATGCAGGTAATTTTTACAGCATTAATTTTTCTATAAGTATTTTAAATATAAAACAAATAATTTATTAAAATATATTTTAGACTTATAACTTGTACATCATTTTTTAAATGCCAGTTTGTGAGCAAACCTACACATATATAATACCCATCATGTATTGGTTTCATGATATAACAGTTCACCCCTGCCAACTGTACTCATTGTGCTCAATGATTCCATCATTGTATTCTTTCTATTGTATTCACATAAAACCCAAATTCATGCTGCACCTGTTCTAAAGGCCATTACTCCTCTTATTTAGGTTGGCTAAACAAGTGGCTGAACTGAAAGGTACTCTATCCATCACAATATCCAAGATTGACATGGTCATGGAAAAACTGGGATTGCAGGACACTACCAAAGCAAACAAAAAATAAAACAATGGAAAAACACCCAGCACCTGAAATGAGGTGAGGATCAAGTTTAAAGCTGCTGTGCGCTTTTCCACAAGAAACATTATTCTATGCACACATGGTTTTGATGTCTTATTTTACCCATTACCTCCAAACCTCCTTTTGTTATAGTTTTGTTTGTTATTGTTCTGATTACAGCAAGAGGGGAAAACATCTGGAAGGCGATTTAATCCAAGAGAGTGTTCCTATCTCCCATCGTTTCCTCTATTGAGAAATGAATCATCAGATATAGTCTGGCCTCAACACATCACTGACACAACCACGATCAAAATGCCTACAACTTTAACGGCTAGGAATCTATAAGAGACTAGGAAAACTACACTTTATTTTTTTACAGTTATATAGAAGATCTTTCTCTCTCTCTTCCTGGGATATAGGGTAGACGGCCATGATAAATATTATTCTAGAACTAAATTTGACATCTTGCATGATAATGCATGCATTAGTATATTTACGCTAAAGTTTCATCACAGGAGCATCAAGATATCAACACACTGTTACTCACTTCAGCAAGGATTATGCATTTTCACAGGTTATGTATTTTATGTTCTGTTTATTTGACGTATGGTGAAACTAGTGTGCTTGCAATACAATTAGGTAGTTATAATGACTAACCTCACCCCTTAGGGTGCCCCTTAGGACAGGCATGCAAAGAAGTTTAATAAATTCGGTACAGCAGCTCAAGGTTGTGAAGGCATTTAAAATCCAAGAGAATGAAACAGCCACTTCTGTGCCCTTGAGCAAAATTTTCACGTCGGTCTTGTAAATTTGGATGAAGGCTTTTGCCCACTGAAATAAGACCCCATATTCTAGGAGATTCAAGAGATTTAGGTGTAGATACCACATTAAGTCATAGACTGTGTACTCTTTCTTCATCTTTTGGCTAGAATGTGAAAACATGTAATTAATATTCGTGTTCAAAAAGTGTGTAAATTTGCTAACTTTGAAAAAAAAAATACAAATATTAAAAAGCTTTTAACGTCTTACATGTAATAAATTGTAGGCATATATGAACTTATTTATAATGTGCTGAAATGTGAATGTAAAATTGCTTTAACCTGGAACACTTCACGCTTCAAATGTTAAATGTTAGATGCAAACTATCAGCAATTAAATGTTAATACTTTTACTACAAGTAAAGTTATACTTGCCTCTGAAAGTATAAAAACAATATAAATGTTATTTTAAACAATAAAAACATACATTAATGTAATCCTAGTCCAATGGTTCATTTATTGAGACTCATTTAGACTTAAAATTAGCAAATGCTAGAGTGCATTCAAACATTTCACCCATTACATTCGGTTCCTGAAGCAACCTCAACAAATGTGATTTGAAACATGCATTTCAAATCTACAAATTCCTCCCCCACCCCACCCCCCAAAACAAAACAAAAATATTCTCAAGTCTCATTTGTCTGGCTACTAGAGAAAATGGCACGCATATTTGTCAAAACTGCAAATGGAGACAATCTACTGTAAGGTCTAAAATCAACAACACAACTCTACAAGGGCTCAGATCAGTAAAACTGAAACCTGTGTGACTGCAAATTAAGGCTTCTTTGTAACACTGAGTGAATTCAGCATGTCAGCCACACAAACATGTGTCCATCAAGAGCAGTGCAGCTTCTGCTCTATCCGGAAATAAAGAAGGGTTGCACTGAAAACCCTTTTCCATACCCAGTTATCAAAGGTTATTTACATAATCAGACAGAGTGACCCTTTCTTTAAAGTGAATGAGATTTCACTGTCGGTAAAACATAGTAAAAAGATAACATCATACACGCTGTATCAAACTCTAGAATTCTGAGAGAAATGAGGAGCTAATGTGAATTAAATATACACAACTGCACATAGAAATTCATTTACACTTCAACATTTACAAGACACAGGTCCAATGAACCCCAAAAAGTGCCTTTACTTACATGTGTTTACTGTGTCAGAATGCTTGTTTTGCTTCTTTAGGTACAAAATTCAGTCCATTGTGTGACTAACAAGCAAACATATCAGCTATTTGGAGGGGGGGGGTTAAAATGCATCGTGTTTAAATCATGTACAGCGTTTTGCAATGTACCTGTGCACTTCCTGAATTGGCAATAAGCAAATATAATGTTGAATACAGATGGAGGAGGAAATGTACAGTTTATTATGTCTGACTCCATTAAAACAATGAAAATAAATTTCGCAAATAAATTCAGTTTCCTGCTGAAAGCGTTCTATAATCAAAATTTGCTTCTTTGCAACCCTGATTCAGGTCAGTTCTGAATGTTTTCCAGGAAAAAAGTCAATGACTTGTCTTAGTCTCTTTATTCCCTCCTCACATGAAGAAGAGGGATCCCACAAAATGACTCGGATGTTGGACAGTGAGGAACAAATCACTGTGTCTGGTAGCCAGCCATGCCAAAGTTAGCCTGGTTCATCACAGGGCCAGGCTGTGCCTGAGAGGGCTGAGTCCCAAAACCTCCCACCCAGGCAGGAGACTGCGATTGCCTAGAAGGAGAAAGCAAGTAAGGAAGTGCTGCTTTAATATGCTGTTTCATATTCAGATGAGGTTAAAACAATACAACGAAGGGGCAGAATAAGTCTAAAACACAAATTTTTACAAGAAAAAGTATAAGAATTTGGTGCACAGGTTTTTTTTTGGTTTTTTTTAAATCAACACAAAAACAAAATTATACACACAGCACACATTTGGTTTAATTCCCTTTAGCAAGTTGCACGTTAACCAGCAGCCATCAAAAAGACTTCTGACAGAATTCTGGTGGGATATTTGACTACTCTTCTTGGCAAAACTGGCAGATTTCAGCTAAATTAGTTGGTTTCTTGGCACTGATCTGATTTTTAAGTACAGGCCACATATTCAAATTCACATATTTCCATGGTTGGTCTGTGCCTTGGATTAATAGTTTAAGTGGGTATATGCATATTTTTAATCCCATATATATAACTTTTAAAAAATGTTTGAAAAAATCAGAACATACTTATCTTCTTTTTTATATTAAAGATGAATGTTTTTCACTCAGAACAGCTCAAAGAAAACAATGACAGCCCAATATTGCCATGTCAATTCATTCACAGTCAAATCACTTATAGGACAATGTTCAGTGACCCATCCTTATAAACATCTCCATTATCTATACTCATTTACAATAAAACCCAAAACAACTTACTCCACTCCAAATCCCTGCTGATTCCATGTCTGCCCGTACATTCCATAAGATGGTACTTGCCATCCATTTGTCATGTACTGGCTGTATTGCTGAGGATTTCCATACATCTGATTCCAGTGGCCCCACTGTCCATAATCCACCTGCTGGAAAAAAGCAACCTTCAGCAAAAAGCAGCCTTACTCTTTATTAAACTCATTTTACTACATTCTGATTTATGAGCTTAAATTGTTGTTAACATTCCCAATTAAAGTGCTACAATAAAGAAATAAAATGATGCACACCTGTTCTGTTACAGGCTGGACAGTTTTTGCCATATCAGGTGACTCTTTGCCCCAGTAGCACTTAACAACATGGCCTTCAATGGTTGTTCCATTCACTGACACAATGGCATGGGCAGCACTTTCATGGGAAGAGAACCTGTGGATAAGAGAGAGCCACATTAAGCACGAAGCCATAACCAGTATATAGGTTTATGTTTGGAGCCAATATTGGACATAACGCACATGGCCTTGCTGTCTCAGCCTTTTGTACACTTTACTGGCCACTAGCTTTAGAATGCTGAATGCTGTAATATGACTAGGTCTCCACACTTCTGTGTCCTAGTTTTCAATGGGAAAACAAACCTATGAATACCACTGGATACAATGACTTTGTAATTTGGATGCAAGAAATTTACTAGACTGAAAAACACACTGGTAAAATCCTGTCTTTATAAGTTACTACAGAGTTGTGTGTGTGAAACAATTAGTGGTGAGTAAAATAAGTTAATCCCACATCTTTGCCAACAGGCTACAAGAAAGTGTCTATTTTTGGTTATTTTCCATGCAAGTAAAACTTGCCAAGTCCAGAGCCAGTAACATCAGCTCCCTTAATAACAACTCTGGTGCCATCTCATGGAAAAGCAATGTAGCTACATATAATCAAAGCTTGGAATGTGAGCAGAATGCAGCCTACTCACATTAAACAAAGCTTTCTCATTTTTTTTACATGTTAAATGCTGGATGTAACACTCAACCGTATTATGGTTACAAGTGAAGACACACAATGCTGGATAGAGAACTGGTGTTTACAACATTTGTAAATATACAAGACATCGGGTTATTGTCAAAGTAATGACAGCTGAATTCCCTAAAAAGCTGTGTGTGTTAGGGCCTGTCTCTTAGGACCTACCTGATAAAAGAATAGCCTTTTTCTGGGAAAACTCTGATTTCCATTATTTGCCCAAAAGGTGAAAACGTCTGTCTCATAAGGTGGTCTGTCATAGAACAATGCAAACTACATGATGAATATGTATGTAGCTCCACAAAATACATAGAATATTAGTAGTGAATATTAGAATATTAATAGTGAAAAACAATACGTGATAAAACCATGTCTTACCCGAGAGCCCTGATTGGATGCCACCACAGTATACAGTGCAGTTCTGAGGACTTGACTGGTTCACAACATCTTCATATCTCAGCTGCTTTGGGCTTGCTAAGGGTTCCCAAAACAAAACAATTATTCAAAATTAAGAAATGTAATGCTTTCTAAAAACCTGGCAAATAGTTAATACTCTACATGGCCACACATTTGTGATTTAATCCCCTGTACCGTTATATTAATCTCCACTCCTATGGGATATCTTGCCACTACAATTTGGACCTCACTTTGTGTGCAAGGGCATTGTCATGCTGGAACAGGTTAGGTTCCTCTTAGTTCCACTGAAGCCCAATGAACAGCATTTAAAGACATTCTAGACAATTGTGGCAACAGTTTAAGGAAGGCTCACATATGGGTGTGATCATGTGACCACAAACATTTAGCCATGTAGTGTATATACACTACAGGCCAAAAGTTTGGACACACCTTCTCATTCAATGCATTTTCTTTATTTTCATGACTATTTACATTGTAGATTC
>JAOTRJ010000043.1:18156663-18167623 GCA_028564905.1 Leptodoras praelongus | reverse complement strand
CCACCCGGGGATCGAACCCGGGTCCTTCTTGCTGTGAGGCGACAGCGCTATCCACTGCGCCACCGTGCCGCCCTATTATTAGACAGTATTTACACTTATTATTTATTTATTTACTTATTAGTAAGACACTTATTTAGACAGTAAAACAAACAGAAGTCTATCAGTGTTTGTTAAAAGTAATGAAACCATATAAAAAACAAATATTAAAACTAATAATTAATTAAAATATAAAATAGGAATTTAAATATTCCTTTAAAGCATTTGAATAATGTATACTTTTATTTTTTCAAGTTTTATTTAAACTTGAATTTTATTTCTAACATTTCTATTTCATGTGGGAGTTGGGGCCTCTATTAGCAGAAATTGAATATAGTATTCATAGCCGTGTTTTTATTAGTGTATAATCACCTGCAACTACAAATCATTGTGTCTTTGTTAGCTTAGAATGAGCCCTCATATGTACATGGGAGCGGGTTGTCTTCCACGGAGCCCGCCATGTTGCACTGCTGATAGATAGATCCTGTATTGATCCTGAAGGAAATTTAAGAAAGTAAAGTGCACAGCATTGACTGGAATGACAAATGGAAAGCTTAAAGCACTACCACCAATGGCCCCTGTACTTTATACTACAGGCTTGGAAAGGAAGGGGTGAGGGAGTGGTATTCAGCTGGTTGCAATTTGCAACTGCACTGCTAGATGCCACTAAATCCTACACGCTGCACCTTTAACTTTGCAAAACCTAACATCATTCACCTTACCTTCCTCTTCCCATGTGGAAGTAGTTTGAAGACAGATCAGAAATGAACACAAAAAAGTTTGACACAGACCCCTCTGTTAAATCACATCACATTGTTCTTGTCAAATACTTGTGTCAAACAGTTAAAGCGTGATATGATTTAACAGAGAGAATCTGTATCAAGATTTCTAGTGTTCATTTCTTGCTCCACCATACAAATTGTATGGTGTCACTGAAGGTTTGTAATAAGGCAATCTGTATGGTGTCAGCCTTATTAATAACGCTGACCTGCTCATGGTGGAGGAAGAAATGAACACAAGAACGCGTAAGTGTCCCATTTTTAATGTCCCATGTGACTGGACCATACTGGTTTAGTAACCAGGACATGTACACCATATAAAGCATTAGATCTCTTTTTTCAACATAGGTAACACTATTTGAATTTATATTATATATATACTTATTATATATTATATATATATTACTATATTTCCTAATAAAAGGGATTAAGTGTAAACACTAAATATCATGTTGACAAAATAAATTCAAATAATCAATTTTACACATCCAAAATTATAAAAAAAAAAAAAAACTTAAGCACATTTTGGTAAACATTTATTCAGGGTCATTGTGCATTGTGTTGTGTGCAAGCATATGCATGTATATGACTGATTTGTCTTCAGACTGTTAGGTAAAATTCTTTTATTTTAATTGTGTGTGTCTTTGTGTGTGTGTGTGTGTATGTGTGTGTTGTTTTACAATCTTTGTGAGGACCCAGAAGGATAGGAATATCTAATAGTTTTGGTCTTGTGAGGACATTTTGCTGGTCCTCACAAGGAAAGTGGATTTTTTGTTGTAGTTTTTAACAAAAATAAAAAAATGATAAAAGATCCAACATGTTTCCTTTTCATTACCGAGGTTAAGATTAGGGTTTGGATTTGGGTTAGGCATAGCATTGATTAGCTACAGTAATAATTCTGTCAATGGAAATTCTGTCAATGTCCTAACAAGTATAGCAAGACAAACATGTGTGTGTGTGTGTAAAAGTTTACCCATTGGTAATTCACCATATAACCACAAACAACAACAAAAATAATATATAATAATAATAATAATAATAATAATAATAATAATAATAATAATAATAATAATAATAATAATAATAATAATAATAATATACAACGCTACTACTACTACTACTACTAATAATAATAATAATAATAATAATAATAATAATAATAAATCTGAGCAATTTCAAGCACGTGTTTAGAACCCTAACAAAACTACTTTACTGAAGACGAATGCCTGATATATGATGTATGATTACATGTACAATAACACCACATATATAATCTACTCATTCCAACGACAGCCCTAGAACTTTCTTCTGGAGCGCACTAGTTGATTCGTGAAGCCCCGCCCCTTCGGAGCGCGTCACCGCACAGCTTCTTTAAAGGACCCGAGTGCGCCGTCATGGCACAATATTCAAGACCGAAGCTGTATCAGAGTATGAAAACACTATCTCCTGTTGACACAATGGCTACCAACGATCCCCTGCCTCCAGGATGGGAGATTAAGATCGACCCTCAGACCGGATGGCCGTTTTTTGTGGATCACAACAATCGCATCACAACGTGGAACGACCCCCGGCACGACAGTAAGCGGGTAAGCGCGATCACCTCCACAGGCAAGCCGCGGGGAAAGGCGCTGGAAGTTCAGCGCGTTTTGCCTCCTAAGTGTCGTGCGTGGCTGTAATGTGCATGACAGCGGATATGTTTTGATCAGAGAAACCCAGTTCAGCTCATTTCTACTGCTGTCTAACTTTACCTGGACACCATTTTTATTAAATTGCGCAGAAATATTGCAGCGAGTAAACGCAGAGTGACAGACTTGAATGTGGGCTGTACGGCTGCTGGGCTGCGATTCAGTCATTCGCATCATGAAGTCCAGCCTGCGCGCCGAAAATAGCGCGTCTTCTCATATTCTCATAACGGATTGATGGGTTCCTAGCGCACGGAAATATTTGTGATCTAAGCTTGACTGATGTGTGTGTGTGTGTGTGTGTGAGTGTGAGTGAGCGCGCCTGTGTGTGTGACGCACTGCAGTTATTATGTCGCCTAAAGACCCTGAGTGTTTGACCATCTCCATAATGTTTATTTAAAGCCCCGGGAGCTGCGCAGACTGCGGTTTGTTGGTAATATCGCTGGAACTGTGCGGCATCGCACCTCCGAAAGTTTTCCTTACATGGGATTTGAGACGGATCCACCCTCTCATGCTTCAGTGATAGCCAATGCAAGCTAAAGCCTTCAGCCAGAGACAAGCCAAGTTAGATGTTTCAGTTGTCAGAATTTTGCAGTTCCTATTAGACAGCCATCTGAACACCTAGCTACATAGCTGATCTACTGAACTGGGCCCACACACTATACCTTCAGCCATGAAGTCCTGTGGAATAACTTCAACTCATAAACTGTAGGGTACATTCCTCTTACAAAGTGAGGTTGAAACACTGGGGGGGTGCAGACTAGTGCTCACCAGCTGGTATCTCTCATTAAGAAAGATCAACACTTGCTGTTGTCCAAAGTTAGTGTCACCAAGAATCTGCTGGAAAGACACAGCTGCCAGGAGATAAACTGGGCTCATGGACATGCCAATAGTCAGAGGACAGAAGGTCACATTCATGCTCTGTCTCTCTGTTTACAATGACATGCCTTAAAAAGAGCTTTACTTTACTCTTGGCTTCTTAAACATAGCATTAAGGTAACTGGTAAACTTTATGATAAGCCAAGAGCGTTCATCTGTGGACCCACAGTTTTACTTGCCAGACACTACAATTGTCATGTTATAACAACGTTACTGTTTCTGCATACTAAGTGGATTTGCTAGATGATCTGGGGCTGGACCCACCGATTCACGTCGATGAGTAAGGCAAGTCTTTTCTCATCAGGGATCTGTTTAGTGAAGCTCACCCCCTCACCAAGTATATTTTAAGCTACAGTGTCAACCAAACAGCAATCCATGAGCGCACACACACACGCACACGCATACACACACAGTGAGTCATGTTGTGATGGTAAATGTATGCCATATATTTCTAGTAATACAAAACATCTGTGGAATATTTACTGGTAGGAGCATTTCTACTCGGAAAATGATCCTGGGTCAACCATGTATGGGGTTGGAACTTTTTGGCCTTGGGATGTTACAGCTAGGAAAGATCACATTCACTTGTAAAACCTTAGTTTCAGTCAAAGTGCGGCACAACACCCATTAGCCATGGGTTTGGAATATTCCCTGCGACCACAGTGACCAGTTTAGTATACAAATACAATACATTTCTTAAAAGGTCAAGAGACACTATCTCGGGATTTATACCATCGCCTGTTGCGTACTTGAATCTGATTGGTTAGAATGCATTGATTTATTATGTTTAATTGCACAGCGCTGAAGTTGACATTATAGGTGTATATGAATGTGCTAATGTTATCATCTCTCTAGTAACAGCTTATTCACAGGGATGCTCCCCGTACTAAGACTAGTCATAAGGATGGAGGAAAAGTTGCATTTTGAAAATGTGAGGGATGCAGGTATATAGCTGCTATATATACAAGTTATGACAGGAATTAAAACGTTATGAACAATATTAGTTGAAACTATATACGGTTTTACATTCACAACATGGCATGACATTAATGTGCATATAAACAGATAAAAAGAATGAAGTCATCCTTTTATAAATTAAAAAATGTTGGAAAAGGTCGTGTGGTGTAAGAGGAATAAAACAGGAATAAAACTTGGGGTAGATTATTGCAGCTTGATGTGAAGCACACCCCGTTTTATATTCCTTACGTTACGTCGTAAAGCCACTTGTGTGATTAAAAAGGGAAAACATTTATGCAGACAGAGAAACTAGTTTGGAATATGCTGGTTATGTGTGAATGATCCACAGTTACATAGTAATGATCAGATTGTTAAGACATGTGAAAGCATTTCATAATATATACAACTATTTCACAGTATAAAACTGCTATGCACATACCGTTACAGTGATATCACACACAGTGCAAGGAACTGCATGTTGGAATTTATTTTCTATCACATTTATGAGCAAGACGTTAGTGGCTCCCAGAGAACATGTTTCAAAGAAAAATATCCTATATATATATATTTAGTAAATATATTTACTGCTGTGAAAGATTTTTAAGATTTTAAGGTAGGTTGCACTAAAGGGCAGGGGTAGCTCAGTGGTTAAGACACTGGACTACTGATCAGAAGGTCATGAGTTCAAATCCCAGCACCACCAAGCTGCCACTGTTGGGCCCCTGAGCAAGGCCCTTAACCCTCAATTACTCAGCTGTAGGGTAGGCTCAGGGTGTCTGCTAAATGCCATAAACATAAATGCCATCAATGTAAAGCAGTCATCACAAAGATTAAATACTAGCACATAGGATTTTTTTCCACTGTTACAGAAATAAAGAATAGTATAGTATGTGTGAAATATTACATGGTGCTGAAATGTGAACACTTACAGTAATCTGTGAGGTGACCAAGAGACTTTGTTTTACAAGAATGGTTAAGGTTGAGTGTGAAGATTTCACTATAACGTAAGTCAACATTCCTCCCTTAACTTTTCTTCCATTGTTTTTAATGAGGCTTGTTAGGTAATGTCAGTTTTAGGTGATGTTTCAATTCTTTAACAACTTTTCTGAAGGGCTGGTTGGATATTATCTAAAGCCATTGCGTCTTTCTTGTGTAGCATCACTGACATGTTTGCCATTCCTTTCCTGTGACAGATGTTTATTTAACATATTTGATAAATGTGTTGTAGGGCACTCAGCTTTCCCCCAACGGCCCCTGTGCATCTACAGAATCATCTCCTCAGGACATGCACAAGTTTTTTTTCCCGGAGATGAAACAGCCATCCCTACGTCAAGGCTATATTCCCATCCCAGTCTCTCACGAAAATGTTGAACCCAGGCAGCAGCAGTATCCACAATTTTCTTATATGTATCCAACAAACCAGCAAAGCATAAGATCAGATGGCCGGACACCGTCCCCTACTCCCACACTGCACTGTCGACCAAGATCTCCAGTACAGGCCACGCCAGAGCCCGATTCACACTGCCTGTCCTGTTCACCTGCTTCACATGGACCTGAGGTACAGTCCAAGTGGACTAGACTTTTTGATATAATAGGTACATGCATGAAAAAAAAAAGATGTTAGCATTGTGGGAATGTGTAGGGTATTCTGGGGCATAGTACATGGAAGCTAGTACTTCTGAGTAAATTGTTTCCAAACCTAAGCCCAAATATAAAAGCTTAGCACTCATTATATTCGGTAATAAAATATAAGTCATCACAAGAAGTCATAAAACACTGTAATTTGAATCCGTACATTTCTAGTTTACAAATACTACTTAAAACACCTAGAAAACATGCTTTACTGTAATTATGTTACTGTAATTGCTCTTTCATTAGGTTTCATATGATAAACTATTTATAATTCTTAACTACATCCTATTAAGGACCAACCTAACCACATCCTCTGAAAGCTGTGCATACTGGTTTGAATAGATCTGTCTAATGCATGAGCTTAGACTAATGGCTTTGTCTGTGCTTGATAACTGCCTCACCTGTTCTGTGTCCATTTGGTGCATTAGATAGGTCAGACAGATCCACAGAAATGAATGCTACATGTCTGTAAGAAGCAATATGCACATGAATGATAGAGGCAACATCGAAGAGTATAAGGATGTGACTTGACATAGCCAATAGGCAAAAAAGTTCTATATGATCTCAGTTCTCTGTTGTGCCCAGTTCACTGGTGGCAAACAGTGGTTTTGATGTGAATTCTGAAATCTTCCTTTATGTTGATTTTAGGTTCACCATGTGCACCACTCGCCACAGGGGACACAATCTTATACCAACTCACATCATCAACCTTCCAGACCCAGCAGCACAGGCCTCCGGGCAGGCTATATTCCCATTCCTGTAATTCATGAGGGGACTGGAGGCAGCCCACAAACCCAACCTACCCATCCTAAGCGCTTCTGGCAGACAGAATACCAGCCCTCCATTCATGGCCGCCAAGCAGAAGAATGGAGTCCTGCCTCCACGTTTTCCACACGAGAAAAAGTCCCAACCTATCGCGAACAAGTGCCCATCCATCTTGAGCAGAATCGCTCAGCTAGTCCTATCTTACTCCCCAATGTAAGGGCTCAGGAGCCAGTCAGAGCACAGGTCATGAGTGAGAGGCCACAGGTAATGTTGGTAGTTTTATTTAAAATAATTAACCTGAATTAGACTACTGTATTTTTAAGGGAAGTGTGTTTTTTCATAAAAATAATAATAACATTTAAATTGCAATGACATGAACTAATATCTTTAAATCTTAACTTCCCAGGTCCAGCAGCATGTTGTACATACAGAGATTCCTCCTAAAGTTGACCCTTCAACTCCTGTTGAACATCGTACCAGCCACCCCATTGAGATTCCTATTCAGAGAGTGGCTGAACCACAGCAGCCTGTTCCACATCCCATATCACCACTGACACAGCATCCTATACTGGAACCCGAACAGGAGATTATACAGACCCCCGTACAAAAGCCTGTGCTACAGTCTGAACAACTTCCACCTCCAGTGCCAGAGAGCCCTACTGTAGGTTCCTTGCAGATTCCAGTGGCACCAGAACCCCAGGAACCAGCAACTCCACAACCAGAAGTTCAACCTGAGGAGAAGGTGGAGCCAAGTTCAAGTCACCCAGGATTGACAAAGGTACAGAAAATATTGGAACGTGTGGAGAAACTGGCCCAGGATGTGAAAGGTTTTGTCGGGAAAAAGAATGATAAAAGATATCTGTCACTGGAGGAATTTCTGACCAAAGAACTGTTGGCTCTGGACTCGGTTGACCCAGAGGGACGTGTAGATGTGCGCCAGGCCCGACGTGATGGTGTCCGCAGAGTACAAACCATTCTTGAGGAACTGGAAATGCTGGGTGAGCAATCAGAAGCACAGGTGAGCATCAGCAGCACTGCAGCTGACAAAGGAGAGCCTAGTTTGATCAACCAGGCAGACATGGAGAAGGCCAAGGAAATATCATAACTGTAAACCAAAGCTCTAGTGTGAAAGAGACACCAGTTACATCTCCTCAGTCTGTTATTGGTTGCATGCACAATTAATTTAATTGTTCAGTTGGCTGACAATTAATATGTGATTTGTTTGCTGAGTGCAGTTATGCGTGCTGTTATGTAATGCGCTCTTGTGGAATTTTACTGTACAAGTGTCTTGTAGCAGGACCATAGTGGTGACCTTGTGGTGGCTAAGTTTCATCCTGAAACTCAGTCTCAAATAAGAGGCCTTTATTCAAATGAATGTGCTTTATTTTTTTTGCTTCTACTTAGGACAGGTATCCAATGTTTGCCTTTAGTCTTTTCCAAGTAAGATGAAAAGCTTTTGAAATTCCAATAAGAATACCCACTGCTTCATAGGACACCGATTTTGTTCATTGATTTTATAACAGCGGACAAAGACAAACAAATTACAAGTATAAAAAGGGTAGAGTTTTCACATGCAAAACAAACTCCTTATATGTCTATTCTTTACATTGGAAAAATGATCAGATTAGCTGTGTTTTGACTACAATATTGTGATCTTGATACTTGTCAACATCAGTATTAATGGTTGAATGATATAGACAACAGTGTTATATTTCTATTCTATTTTTGTGCCAAAATGAACATTTTTACATATTTTCCAGTGGTAAAAATGTCCTCCATCTCCATTAAAGTGTATTCTCTTAAAACACAAACTATACATGAATAATAAAAGACCTGAAAAGTATACTCTGCATCCCTTCTCATGTGACTTCTGTCAGGCTTTAGAACTGCAAGCACTTAATGGCTGCCATATGAAGTAGCAGTGTACATCCTATAGAAAATATACATAGTCTAATATAATAACCTAGATTAGAATATTAGACCATTTGTTCTGGATGTTCTGGATGTGTTCCTGGATAATTATATTAAAATACTAAACACGGTATCAAGTTGAAGCTTAAAGTATTTGCTGATTTAGCTGTCACTGCACTTTATACAGTACTCCATCCATCAGTCAAAACTACCACCACATTTTTCAATGCCCAATTATTCTTAATCATTTTATAGTTCATGCAGGACTGTTCTCAATCCACAGCAACACAGAGGCTTTGAAAAACCTTGAGGTGTTCATGCCAGCTTTAAAAACATGGTTACCAGGTTAGGGTCATTGCTGAGAATGGTGCACTGCCTAAATAATGCCAAATCATTGGTGGTCCTATGGAGCCCCTTTCCGTTCTTGATCTCCATCTCACAAAGTGCCCCTATATGGTAGGTTTACCTGGTAAATCAGATAATGAGTATACCTAATAAAGTGGCCATTGAAGGTATCATGAATGTGACTAGAGTTAAATGATCAGCTAAACTGAATAGTTCTGACGACAGTAAACACTTTACAAAAATCTGGGTCACGTCTGTCACAACAATCCAGGTTTGATTCCCCGGCCAGGGTCCTTTCTGTGTTTGCATGTTCTCTCTGTATCTGTGTGGATTTCCTCTGGGAGCTCTGATTTTTTCCCACTGTCCAAAGGCATGCAATCAGGCGAATTGGAGACGGGTGTTGCCCCTGGGTAATTGAAGATGTCTGTGTGTCTGGCCTGCGATGGACTGGTGACCTGTCCAGGGTGTGTCCCTGCCCTCTGCCAAATAAGCACCAGGACAGGCTCCAACTCTAAACCCCCCTCCAACCCACACCCACTGTGACCCAGTAATTGGATCAGAGGCCTAGATAATGGTGAGAGAGAGAGATGAGAAGTTTTTCAATCTGAACAATATGATATGAAAATTGAACTACATTCCTATATCATTTTTGTTGGTTAATAAGCCTTAAAATATGACAAAACGAACAAGACAATGGTTTCGGTCACTGATTTCTGACTATGAAACAAATTATTCCTCCACATCAAACAAAGAAATCCACAAAGCAGGTTTGTAAGCAGCACCAGTGGAGAAATCATGAACAGGCCTGGGTTATTGTGCTCCGTTGTGTTTTTTCCTTGAAATGACGTAACGGTCACGTGACGTAGTTCCTGCAGGAGCTCGGGCTTAGCCACTCCTCTTGTGTTGCCACATCCTCGATACTTCCCCATGTTCGCTGATAATTCGTTTGAATACATTAATTATATTTGCATTCATTGTATTAAAACTCTCACTGGACCAGGTTATTCACTTTTAAAGGTTTCTTGAGGTCCCATTTTAAGCACTGTATGCCACTAAAAGCGTAATGTATAGCTGTCAGAATTTAGTCTAATCATTCTGATTTATTCTTAATTTATTGAAAGGTTTTAAACCACAATACCTGTAATGATACATGTAAAGTTAAAAAAATAAACAATTTAAAATATGTTATCATTTACAGAAAATTTCATCTTATCAACATATACACATTGCATCATGGTGGCTTGGTGGGTAGCACTGTTGCCTCACAGCAAGAAGGTCCTGGGTTCAATCCCCAGGTGGGGCAGTCTGGGTCCTTTCTGTATGGAGTCTGCATGTCCTCCCTGTGTCTGTGTGGGTTTACTCTGAGACACATTTTTCAACCCTGAGGGAGTCTACAGAACAGATGATTTTGTGCTTTCTGATTTACGGTACGTTATTTGTTTTATACTTTGAGAGACGCCAATGAAGGAACGACCATTTATAGCTGCTAGAACATAAATAATAACACAACTCATCTTGTGGATGTTCCACATGATTACAGGTAGATTTAAACAGATGAAAACATCATTCAGTCAGAAACAATCATCAATGTCAGCGTGCTGACACCATCACACCTGCCCGGTGTTGAATATTTTCCTATAAAGTTGATCAATGCTGTGTTTTATTCGTCTGTGTGGGTTTACTCTGGGTACTCCGGTTTCCTCCCACAATCCATAGACAGGCAAGTTAGATGAATTGGATGTACAAAAAATGATTCTCAATTATTTTCTGTTAAGCCCCCCTAGGAAGAAGAAAGCACTTTGCGCCCACCCCACTCCACTCCACTCCACCCCACTCCACTCCACTCCACTCCACTACTCACATGACAAGTGTTTTTTACACGCCCACTGTAGCATCATTTCAGTCAGTCATTATCTGTACCGCTTATTCCCAGTTACGGGGTCACGGGGGAGCCGGTGCCCAGCCGGCAACTCT
>JAOTRJ010000043.1:18133807-18147607 GCA_028564905.1 Leptodoras praelongus | reverse complement strand
GGTCTGGAATTAACGAGAGAGGAGAGAAGTGCTGCCTGATGCATTATGAGGTGTGTGTGTGTGTGTGTGTGTGTGTGACAACAGATGAGCTACTGTCTCTGACTTTACATCTACAGGGTGGAGCAATATAGCGGATGTGTCTCATAGAGTGCACAGGAAGTGAACACAGGGTTTAAAAACTCCAGCATCACTGCTGTGTCTGATCCACTCACAACAGTTCAACACACACTAACACACCACCACCACATCAGTGTCACTGCAGTGCTGAGAATGATCCACCACCCAAATAGAACTTGATCTGTGCTGGTCCTGTGGGGGTCCTGACCATTAGAGAACAAAGTAAAGGGGACTAACAGAGTATATGTATATATAAACAGATGGACTCCAGTCTGTAATTGTAGAACTACAACTGCAGCTATATGGTAAATGGAACTGAGAAAATGGACTATGAGTGTAGAGAAAAGGTGATGGTCATAATGTTATGCCTGATTGGTGTATATTTAACCCCTAGCACAAATTATGAAATCACCACTCTTGGAGGATGTTCTTTCAATTGTTTAATTTTGTAGAAAAAAGAAAATTACAGAGACATGCCTCAAATCTTTTTTTTTTTCCTCCAAAATTCCAAACCTTCTGGCATGAACAATAACAAAAAAAAGAAATATCATTGTTGTAGTTAGTCATAATAGCTTTTGGAATAAATATGAAATCACTCAATTCTGAGGAAAACATTATGGAATAAATCTGTTGAAACAAAGGAGAGGATTATAAAACTTCTTCAAGGTAGTAAATCATCACATTGTTTGCAAATGTTGCAAAAGATGTTGGTTATTCCCAGTCAGCTGTGTCTAAAATCTGGATCAAGTAAAACAAAATGGGAAGGTTGTAAAAGGGAAGTGTACTGGTAGACCAAGGAAGACATCAAAGCGTGAAGATAGAAAACTTGAAGCAATATGTCTTGAAAACAAAATGCACAGCAAAACAAATGAGAAACAAGTGGGTGGAAACTGGAGTCAATGTCTGTGACCGAACTGTAAGAAATCGCCTAAAAGAAATGGTATTTACATACAGAAGAGCCAAATGAAAGCCATCATTAACATTTACACAGAAAAGAGCAATGTTACAGTAGGCTAAAGAAAAGCAATCATGGACTGTGGATGACTGGATGAAAGTGATCTTCAGTGATGAATTGTGAATCTGCATTGGGCAAGGTTGGTGTTGCTCCAATGAAATTTATGAAGATGACTGCCTGAAGAAAACATAGTCAGTGATGATATGGACCTGCATGTCTGGAAAAGGCATGAGGGAGATGGTAGTTATTACATCTTCAATAAATAGCAAAGGCTCCATTGAAAATTTGGACACTTTTTTCTTATTCCATCAGTTGAAAGGATGTTTGGTGGTGATGACTTCATTTTTCATGATGATAATGCATCTTGCCATAGGGCAAAGGACGTGAAAACTTTCCTTCAAGAAAGACATACAATGTCGAATGCATGACCTGCAAATAGTCTGGATCTCAATCCAGTTGAAAATATCTGGTGGAAATTGAAGAAAATGGTCAGTGACAAGGACCAGCAATAAGAGACGGATACAGCCGGATTGATGAAGAATACTGTGTGTCATTAGTTAAGTCCACGCCTCAGAGAATTAAAGCTATTACAAAATCCATAAGTGGTGCAACAAAGTACTAATGGTGGAGTGTTGTTCCTCATGATTCCATACTATTTTCCTTAGAATTGAGTAATTCCATATTTTTTCCTCTGTGTGATCTAAAAAAAGCAATTGTGACTGACTGCTAACAGTGATATTTCTTTATTTTTTATTGTTTCTTACATACATATAAACACACACCCACACACACAGGGTGAGTGCAAGAACAGTCCTTGATTTTCAACTGTAACTTTATTGCAATATTCTTACACATTGATGGCTGCAGTTGCATCAAATTTAACTCAAACTTTTAGTTAATGTATCTGCGATCACCATACAACACAGTATGCCTGGCAGCTTAGCCCTACCCCTTCTCTTTTTACTGCAACTTATGAAGTTTGCATAATTCCATCAAAGTGGAGGATGGGGTTGGTTTAGCAGATGGAGAAAGGTTATTAATAGGTTTTATTGCATTTGCAGCAGAGGGCTTTAAAATTTCAAGCTGCTCCTTTAATGTTGAAGTAATGCTGTCATTTTATTTCTACAGGTTGATGACAGATTCTTCTGGAATAAACACATGATACAGGACCTAATTAACCTTCAGGTGCAAAACAGTACTTATTTAACTGCACTGAACTAATTTAACTGCACTCTTTCCTGTATTTAAAACGCACCATTGCAACCCAGCAAAAAACTAAAAGCCAAACTCTGAATTGTAGGTTTCTGAGGTGGACTTTTGGGTGATCCCCATAATCCAAGGCTTTGTGCAGGTAGAGGAGCTGGTGGTGAATTACAACGAGAGCTCCGATGAGGAAAAAAGCAGCCCAGAGACACCACTGCAGGAGCAAAACACCTGTGTGGATGACATTCACCCACGCTTTACGGTGGCTCTCATTTCCAGACGCAGCCGTCACCGTGCTGGTAAAACTCTTTGAAAGTATACAGTGTGACATTTAAATGTGATTTGAAGCTTCTGACTCAGCTCTGGTGCTCTTGGCACCGTGTCAGTCTGTAAGAACTGTAAGGTGATAGTATGTAACCTGAGCTTTCTTGTCAAAGGCATGCGCTACAAACGGAGAGGAGTGGACACTGACGGACGTGTGGCCAACTATGTGGAGACAGAGCAGCTTATCCACGTGCACAGTCACACATTGTCATTTGTGCAGACACGAGGCTCTGTCCCTGTGTTTTGGAGCCAAGCTGGGTACCGCTACAACCCCAGACCACGTCTAGAGAAAGGTATGGTGTGGATGTTCAGTCATGAGACTCTTATAAAGCAGGGCTAGTGTGAAATCAGAATCAATAAATGACGGGTAAATAATGTAGGTGGAAATCATTGTTTTGTTGTTGCATAATCATTGACTAAAGATGTTAGTCCTGTTACACTAACGCCTACTCTGATAAACATTTCCTTCATTTTTTTTTTTATTGTTTTACAGAAGAGAAAGATACCACTCCCTATTTTGCTTTGCACTTTGAGGAGCAACTGAAAATGTATAAAAAACAGGTAATGATGGATATGGTGTCAGGAGAAGGAGAAGGGATAGTTGAGGATCATTAAAGCAACTCCGTGGAAGCCATTAGCAGGATTATAAAGGAGATTATGCAACTGATGTAAAATTAGAACTGTAAAGCAAAGATGATGACTAATCTGAAACACTGTGAATTCACTGTGAGCTTGTTAATATACCGTATATTATTCTGATCATTCAGTGATTGGAATGATATATGATACATTATTTATTTCACCAGGTCATAATCAATCTAGTTGACCAAAATGGCCGAGAGAAGATGATTGGTGATGCATACCTTAAACAAGTGCTTCTCTTCAACAACCCCAACTTAACTTACATCTCATTTGACTTCCATGAGCACTGGTGAGAATACATATTACCTGTCGTTTTTACACGATATATATTTTGCAAAATGTTGATTTTGACAAAATCATATGGAGAAATATGTGAACCAGTTTTTTTAAGAACTATATGACTACATTAATTGCATGTGTCAAAGTCTGTTATGTTTCTGTAACAGTGCTGGAATCTTTGCCATATCATTGCTATTGTCTGATAAATAAATGATCAACTTCCTGACATTTTGTTTATACACGATTAAACATCCAGTGCATTGGAAAAACATTTGTAGATGGCAGATAATCCCTTTCTTATGCGAATGCAATTTTTAAGAGTATGGACTAGATTAAGTAAAGTGTCTCCTCATTTTTTAGTCGAGGGATGAAATTCGAGAACGTCCAGACGCTCACGGATGCCATCTCTGACATCATCACAGACATGCGATGGGGCTGGTGAGTTTTCCCTTTTAACATTTAACATTGCCCATGAAATCTAAATAGGTATTTTTCCTATTTGCCTATGTAAACACTTGTATGCCAGAATACATTGAAATGCTTTTATACATAGTTAGTCATATTGAAGACATCTTTTCCTTGGAGCCTATCCTACATTTCAGACGTTTTACATAAATTCTGACTTTTCATTTTGTTTTGGTTTTGTGGGGGTGAGGGATATCTTGAGTGCTATTTGTTGTTGCAAATCAAGTACCATTATTGATCCCGTCCTAATTTGCTATTTCAAACAGAGAGGGAATAACCCACAGAATCAAGTATGTAGAAATCAATATATCTGTCTCCTAATGAACTAAAGTGCTGATTATGTATGTCCTGTAGGGTGGACCAAGCAGGCGTCATCTGTACACAAGAGGGCATTTTCCGAGTTAACTGCATGGACTGCTTAGACAGGACTAACGTAGTTCAAGCAGCCATTGCACGTGTGGTCATGGAAAAGCAGGTATGCAAAATTGCTATTGTGTTCTGGTTATATGAACCCTATCTAGTACTACACTGCCTGGCATACTTATGCTTTAGTGTTGTACCAGCGGTTCTCCTGAACCATGCTGCTCTTTATATGTTTGTAATTTAAGAGTGTTTTGTTCCCGTTCTAGTTGAAGAAACTAGGGGTGATGCCCCCTGAACAGCCACTGCCCCTTAAATGTTACAGGATCTACCAGGTGATGTGGGCCAACAATGGAGACACCATCAGCCGACAGTATGCTGGCACAGCTGCTTTAAAGGTAACTCGTAGGGATGACTGGACATGAGTCATCAAGTTTATATGGACTGTCTCTGTCTATCTGTCCCTAATACAACAGGTGCAAATATTTTTAAATACAGTACAGACCTAGACGTTGATTAAATGTAAACACTTTATGTAATCAGCATATTTTCTCAAGCTGTCAATGTATACACCCATTTTTTTTAAGTTCATACACTCTGTAAATATGCTTTGATTTTGGTTCTTAAAATATAATCAGGAAGGAAATAGGATCATATTTAAATATTTTCTGGTAACATTTAGAATTGTACAAGTGAAACAAGCTTTAAACACTAGGCATGAAAGCCATCTTGTCTAATATGTATGGTCTTATTTGTTGACCTGATTAAATTGAAGCCCTGCCAGATTTTTTATGGAAGGTTTTTCATAGAACCCGGCGGTGCCTTATTTATGAAGCAAACAGTTTTGCCTTTTGCCTATATGCACTCAGAGTTGATAACATTGAGGCTTACTTATGAATGTGTTATTGTTCTTGACTAGCCATTGGCAGCTTAACTGTGGAGAACCTTTCAGTGATTTATATACTGTTGTGTAGGGCGATTTTACACGCACAGGAGAACGGAAACTGGCCGGAGTGATGAAAGACGGAGTGAATTCAGCTAATCGCTATTATTTGAACCGATTCCGTGACGCATACAGACAGGCTGTGATCGGTGAGGATAAAAATACACTTAATCTCACTGATTGTTGCGAATTTGCACATGTGGCCCTGATTTGGACTTCTCCATACCACTTTTCCCTCACAGACCTCATGATGGGGCTCCCTGTTACTGAGGACCTGTATTCTATCTTCAGCAAAGAGAAGGAACATGAGGAGAAGGAGAAAGAGAGCCAGAGAGGAGCGCAGGAACAGGTCAGCCTCCTCCTCCAAACGTACATGCAGCTACTGCTGCCAGATGACGAGAAGTTCCATGGAGGGTGGGCCCTCATTGACTGTGACCCCAGGTAATTCAAGCACTCTTATTTACCATGATATTTATCAGTGATTATGACTTTTTGTATTCTTAGCCCTGCACTGACTTGGGAAACAAGTAGAACCAGGAACAGCAATGTAAGAAAGCAGGGTGTTGACTCTCCCAGGGTTGTAGTAGTTTTTTTTTCTTTTATATCAATGTTAAAATTCACAAATGGTGTTTATCTAGGATATTGTCAAAAACAACAATGTGGAATTTATTATTATTTGGGACAGAATGGATCCTAAAGGAATTACATATCTACTGAATATCAATATGAATGCACTTTTGTGTACTCTTTTTCAGTCTATTGGCAATGGCACAAAGGTACTTGTACTCATGTATTTCCTGTATTTTAAGAACTGCCTTGGGTGACGGAGTTATATTTCCTTCTAAATCTTCTGGACCGAATGAGGATGTCTTAAATACTTTGTAAGCCTAACAAACGTTGATCGGACTGGCTGGCTCTTCTGTTCTTGTAATTAACCCATATTACGACACGAGGTTCTTACCCGAGTGAATATATTTATTTCTTTTAAATACGTCTCCGGTCAAAATGTGGTCCTATAAATGGGTTCTTTTTCATTACATGGCGGGTCATTAAACATTTTGGCAGTGAATATGAATGGTTTCCATTTTCATGCATAATTTGTGTACATATTCAGTTTTATTCAGAGAAACCCTGACAAGTTTTACACAATGTTCATTTTGCTGTTTCTCAATAGCCTCATTGACGCAACACACAAAGATGTGGACGTTCTGTTACTGCTGTCCAACTGTGCATATTATGTTGCTTAGTAAGTGCTTACCCTTTTGTCTAGTAATTGATAGTTGGCCACAGTTTTTTGGCCAAAATGTCTCATTTCTCTTCATTTCACTCTGCAGCTATGATGAGGAGACAGATAAAGTTAACCAGTATCAGCGTCTCAGTTTAGAAGGCTTAGAAAAGATTGAAATAGGTAGGTACTTATAGAAGGAACTATTATATTTTTGTGTGCAGCAGCATAGGCCAGTGTGACTGGCAGATTTGTTTATAATTGGTTCATTATCTAATGTTATGATGTTTGTCTACAGGCCCAGAGCCTACTCTCTTTGGCAAACCCAAATACTCCTGCATGCGACTGCATTATAAAAATGGGGAGGTTAGTGGCTATTTCCACACCCTGAGGGCTGTCACACGGAACCCAGAAGATGATGGAAAAGGTACAAGACCATAAAAATAATGGTGCCTTGTATTTTTTTAAAGACATATTGCAGTATAGTCTGGCACAAGTGTAGATGATTAGAAATGTGTAGAAGTCAGAGGTGGGGACTTGAATTTGTTACTTGGACTTGAGTCGCACGCATGTCACACACGCAGTGACTGGAAACTAGACTTGAGACTTGTCGACTCAGACTTGCAAGCAATAGATATGTATTTATTTATTTATGACTCATTAACATTAAGGAAATGTCTGATGAACTGAATGTCATTCCTTCAGTTTCCTACTAGTATGCATAACTTGGATTTGTGACCAAAGATTTGAGACTTGACTTGGACTCTAGCTCGAAGTCCTTAGACTTGACTTGTGCCTGCAAAAAATGACTTGTGAGCATCTCTCGTATCCATGTTGTGAATGTGTGTGTGCATTCAGTGTTTAGGTTTCAGATGTATTTGATATTTGGTTTCAGACACCCTGCAGTGTATAGCAGAGATGCTTCGCATAACTAAACAAGCGATGGGACTTGACCTGGTTGTCATAGAGAAGAAATTGGAAAGGTAAACAGACTTTTGTTTTTACAATAATTCTGTGGTAAGTCTAAGTCCAGGTTTGACAGCATCTACTGAGGTAAAATAAAGCAACTGAATTTCTTATTTGTTTTACTTTTTTTCAAGGAAGCACAGCAAACCTCACGAAGACATCCAGGGCATACAGGGAAAAGCCACTGAGCCAGTACTCGGCTCAGGCTTAGCACAGGGCAAAAGTTTCTTCATGAACAAATTCTCATCCTTAAATCAGAAAGTAAAGCAGACAAAAACTAACGTAAACATTGGAAATTTCAAGCCCCTTGGCAAACTCGAGATGAAGGTGAACTTCCTAAAGCCCAACATGAGGGTGAACCTTTGGAAATCAGACAGCAGTTTAGAGACTTCTGATGGCAGTCCAGGCCCTGGAGCTATAAAGGACCATTGTAATGACCGGTCAGATCTAGAGATCTCTGACGACTCTGACTCTTATAACTCGGATGAGCAGCCGTGCTCAGGTTCCCTAGAGAATGTTGACTATGTGCTCCCCAGTTGTGGAATTGTAGCATCTGCACCTCGACTTGCCAGCCGGTCTCAGTCCATCGGAAGTGTTGAAATCGCTGTGCCCTCTGTTATTCGTGTCACAAATTGTGAGAACAAGGTAGAGGACAGCTTATCAGTTGACCCAAGCGCTCAGTCCCCTGGCGAAGCCTCGGAAGCAGAGGAGGCCATCTTGATTGACTTTGGGACACCAATCGATGCTTACTGCCACCAGTTTATCCAGGATGCCCAGACCAAACCAGTAGAAGTGTTTGAAGAACAGCCAGTGCTGCCGCCCAACCCACAAGCTCCTGAGGGTCTCAAAGCTCCTCCAGCATCAGGCTCAAAGCCAGAAACCTCAACCACCCAGGAGCAGCAACTCCCTCGTCCATCTCAGCTCGACGTGGAGCCTTCAGTCTCAGGAGGAAAACTTCTTACCGTCCAGCCCCCAGGTTCTGCCGCATCATGTAGCTCCCAAAAGAGCCTTGGCTCCATCTTGGAAGGGAGTCTAGGACCTTCTCCTGCAGACAGTAATGGAAGTCGGGTGGTGTCCCCCTTTGCGAAAATTAAGAGCTCTGTGGTGCAAGTGGCTAGCATGACCCAGGCTGGATTCACTCAAGGTATCAACTTTGCTGTGGCAAAAGTGCAAAAAAGTCCAGAGCCTGATGCTGTCAATGAAACACAGCAGAATGAATTGCGAGCTATGTTTACACAGTGCCAGACTAGGATCATTCAGATATAATATGTTTGTTTGGCCTCATACAGATACATTTTTAGTGTAGAATGCGACTTCTAGCACAGTAGCAGTAGCATAAGTTTGCACAAAAAAAGTGTACAGTCAATTACTCCATATTTCTGCTCCAGTTAATGTAACTGACGTTTACAGCCAGTGTTGTGTAGTGTATATATAGTACAACTAATCTGAACCTGACTGTGCCCTTATTCCGAGTAAAATCCTTAACATTTGTACATTGCTGGTTTTGCATGTTGAGAAACCTTAGGTAGATTGGGGCAGGCAAGTTTTATTGCATGTCGAGAGTCCAGATCTAGTTTAGTCACGTGTGACACCTGCTGTGCAGTGCTCCTCTTTGCCGTTGTGTTGTAGCTTATAGCCGAAACGTGTAATTAAAAAAAAAAAAAAGTCAGGCTATAATATCTACTTATTGGGCAGCTCAGTATTAGGAGGAAAGTAAACAATGCTCCATATAGTTAAATAAATATATTTGTTGTGTTACATGTCAATAGAAATGTACCAATGTAGGACCAGAATTCTGCTTTATAATCTATGGTAAAATATCCTCCCATAAAATATTCCGAGTCTTCAGAAGTAGGGCCTTCCACTTAATCCATTTAGATAGAATACATATATTTACATAAAATGTACTGATTGGGATGAAAGGAAAGTTCAGATATTTGAAAGCACTTTGAGGTCCTTACTAGCATTTCTTTTTCTTTTCTTTTTTTTTTTTCTTTTTTTCTTAGCTGTTGAAATGGAAAGAGTTTGCGTAAAGGTACAATAAGTAGACTTGAATATACTATTGACAGTAAATATCAAGTGGGACATTAGATAAAAAGCGCAGACACGGGTGGATGACCGCCCGTATGAAGTTTTAATAGCGGGTCGGGAGGCAAAGACTTGGACGCAAAGTCTCTTTATTCACACTTTAAACAGGCTTTTCAGCGCTTTTAATTACCATGAACTTGGCTCTCTGTTCACGGCTCTCTGGTCACGGCTCTCTCTCCCATCACTCTCCAGCTCTCCCCCTTTAAGGCCTTCGGCTCAGCACACACACACACATGCACGCACAGCGAGGGAGAAATTAGGTTAATTAATATGAAACGGTGTGGGCGCATACCTCTTTGCTTCTCCCCGCTCCGTCTCCCGTCGCCAGAGCCGTGCTTGATCACGCCCTCGCTGCCACACCACCCCTTCTCTTCTTTTCCTTCCTTTGGATTTTATTGTATATTGTCTTATAAGTACATGTAATGCTTATTTTTATTCCTTGTGCTGCTAAAAAAGCTACAACTTGGTAACAAGACTCCTAAGCAAATTACTTATTGTACCTTTAATCTTGTGGGGAAGAATATATTTAAAATGAGTAATATTCTTTTCTAGATTATGCAAGTAACCTGCTTAGTTCTTTTCCACAGACATGCTGTATGGTAACGGTAAAGTGGTCAATGTCTTAAATTATACTTGTGTAAAACGTTTCATCCTTTCAGGAGGGTTTATTTGCAACGTGAACCTGCATCAAGTATTTGCTTGACCAATATATTTTGATATTCAAACATAGATATTAACTTCACAGTTGTCTGTGTCGAAGGGTTAATAAGTATGTGTATATATGATTACATAGAGTTCTTTGACTGCTTTATGCTATTATTTGATGCAGGTCAGATGTAAAGGACCCAAGCCAAACATAAAAACACTGTAAAATGCTTTTTGCACTCATATTTATATCAAGAGTCTTATCATGTTATTAGCTGCAGGTATTTTTTGACAAGTATGACTTTATATTTAATGTCATTATTTTTCGTTTTTATTCAGGTTATTTTGCTGCATCATGGGTGTAATTATTTCTGGTTTTGTCACGTCAGTAACAGGCTTGAGGTATGTCCATTAGCGTGCTTTAACTGATTTTTAAAGGTGCTTGATGTGGTACCTCGAATTCACAACACTTTATGCTGTATTTTCTGGGAAATTTTAATGTAATTAGGCAGTTATTGATATAAAAGAATTATGGACTAAGTTTAAAGGGACACTCCATTAAAAAAAGAACAAAGTAACCATTATTTTTGTGTTATAAACACATATACTTACATTTGTCAGTGGCGATTCAGTCACCAGAGTAAGAAGTAACGGTTTCAGTACTGCAGCCAGCCCTGCTGATGATGGCTCTGACTCGCTAAACACAAGAGCTGAGATACAAATAATAGTAAGGTCTTCCCACAGTAATCACAACCAAGTAGCCGAAGTATAGACTTCATGCTTCTATTAAGATGCATAAAATTTTAAGGAGTCTGTGAGTTTTAAATGTAGTTACATTGGTAGAAATTACAATCCACTGTTATATTTATCGTTGCGTTTTTATAGCATATTTGACAGCCGAGTTAAATGCTACCTATGGGTTTAATCTAAACCTCAATAGTGTAATCAGTAAGCGTATAAATAATGTCAACATAATATATTTTTCAGACATTTAAATAATGGACCTAGGATCTGAGTAGCTGGATCATTTGTATTAAATAAATCTGACCTGAAGGGATCTGTAGAACATTTTTCATTGAAGTGGCCCCTTTGTGCAAAATGTTTTAAGTACCCCAGCCTTTAAGGACCAAAAGGTTACAGGCATAGTGCTAGATAACTGGGTGACTGCTAGCTACGTGTAGTAATGTTAGACTCATCGGATTGAGTTGATAAGACAAGCGTGTTTAGTTTTGTGGAATAAAGATGGAACTGAGGTTTTCTAGCAAATCCTTGGTGGTGGACATTGCAGTAGTTTTTCTATGTTTCTCTGTACGTTGGACTGAGGTACTCTGCACTCTTTTTTCACCTGTTCACTTGTATTTACCTCTACTGAATATTCATAAAAACAAAAAAAATATTGTTCCATTACCAGAATGATTGTGCTATACTGCTAATGCTAGAACTCGAAGTGTTTTTGCATTGGGTGCTCGCAGTGACGATTCCTAATGATTGACGTGTAGAGACAGAGTATGAACGGCTGACTGCTACAGTAATACACAATTATGAATTCTGCTAAAATGCTGAGATGCGATACTCTGCTACAGAGTAACATAACATGGCAGGTACATTAAAATTATTATGCCAGAATGCTCCTTTAAACTGTATGCATATGGAAAGGCTAAGTTTAGGCAGTCAGAACCACAAAGACGTTTTTTTGTGTGCCTTAAAGGCCACCTCGCCTCTGTGATTTCTGACGAGAGCTGATAATTACAGCGTGCTTGAGGATGTGTAGGTCGCTGCAGTCGATAGATTATAAATGGTATTTTTTTTATAAACCTGCATCTTGAGGAACAGACAGCATAATGAGTTAAAGGAGTGAGTTACATGGTCCGGTTACTGTTGAACTCAAAGGCAGATAAGAATTATGTGAATAACAAAGGAATTCCCATAATATACAGTACATCTGCCATGTAGCATCAACTGGGCTTGTATGAAACCTCAAAATCAGTCTGGAATATATGACAGACAATTTCCATTCCAGGGGTCCAGTCTGTTAAAGACCGGTAATCTGTACACAGGACCTTTCATCATGCAGGTGGTGAGCCCACAAGATGGTTCCATGTCACCATTTTGGGCTGAGCCGTATGGGTAACATGGGTGGCCCAGTCACCAGATGCTGACCTGCACACAAGCACCTCCAATTGGCTCCCAATAACCCAAATCTTGGCAAGTTACTCTTAGGGTTTTTGTACCTTTCATGGGGGTATTTAGAATCTGTCTTTATCTAAACACTCCCCTCAGATCTGGTTGTCAAGGGTGGCCCTATTTGGAGTTCAACTCGTAGTGACGTAACTCTGAGATTCACCCAAATCCACACGTAGGATATATGCGTGTTTTATGAACCCCCTTTTAAAAATTCTTTTTTGTTTTATGGTTAACGTTCTCCCTTGTGCATAAGCTATTTTTTATTGCTGTAACTTGAGATGAATTAGGTATGGACATTAAGCCATACAGCTGACATTTTGACACCTGTAGCGTCATTCTGATACCTGCTGACTGTCTGAATATTAACATGGTGGTTATAATACTGGTTTGATTCAATGTATGTTGGGAACTGGGTTTTATATATATATATATATACATACATACATACACACACACACACACACACACACAGGGGTTAGACAATGAAACTGAAACACCTGTCATTTTAGTGTGGGAGGTTTCATGGCTAAATTGGACCAGCCTGGTGGCCAATCTTCATTAATTGCACATTGCATAAATAATAATACATTATTGTGGTCTAAAATGACAGGTGTTTTAGTAACCCTAACCTCTGTATGCTTTAGCTTTGAATAACAGGATAACAGATTTAAGGTGGCATGTCCATGCAGGGGGTAGTGTTCTCACCTCAAATGTTTAGGGTTTGCTCTGTGAAAATGTGTGTGTGCACGGTGCTCAGGGATAGACTGGCATCCCATCCAGAGTGTATCCTATGTTTTAAATGTGTGTTTGTGTAAAGGTGGGCTCTAAATGGAAGGATGTTGTTACTAAGTGCATCCGAGGACACTTCCAGCCGCTGCTCTTGTTCTACTCCGACCCTGAGGGGAGCTCCGTCAGAGGAGCTGAGGTCCCTCGGACTGACAGCTCTGCTAGCCATCACAAGCCCTCGGCTAACGGTGAAATCCCAGGTACAGTATCACGTGCAAAAAAAACATATTGTAGCACTGCAAAAACAGTACCATGTTTAATTACTGTCAGTATCTATACAGGATATTGAATCCAAAATGTGTACAGATGTTGTGTCAAGGCTCTGATGCCCTGGTTTGACCCCAGGCAACCCAGCAGCTTGTTGACCTTTTTGGTAAAGCGTGCCCTATTTGTACACAGCTGGTGTGGGATGAAAATAGGTGCTCTTAATTAGTGCTGATTCAGCTATGTAGGTTGACACTGATGTTGATGCTTGATAGATTTCTATGATGAACTGCTGAGCTTCAGACTTAATAACATATTCCAAATGAATAGAATCCTGTGCAGGTGGTTAATTAGAGCCAGTCTGTGTGTCGGTTGGTTGGGGTGGGGGTGCGGGGCGCGGGGCATGATGTCGGT
>JAOTRJ010000043.1:18096026-18109716 GCA_028564905.1 Leptodoras praelongus | reverse complement strand
CCGTGGTAGAGGGTGTACCGGGGTAGAGGGTGTACCGGGGTAGAGAGAGTACCGGGGTAGAGAGTGTACCGGGGTAGAGAGAGTGAGAGAGTGTACCGGGGTAGACAGTGTACCGTGGTAGAGAGTGTACCATGGTAGAGAGTGTACCGTGGTAGAGAGTGTACCGTGGTAGTGTGTGTACCGGGGTAGAGAGTGTACCGGGGTAGAGAGTGTACCGTGGTAGAGAGAGTGAGAGAGTGTACCGTGGTAGAGAGTGTACCGGGGTAGAGAGAGTACCGTGGTTTTATTAATGCAGTACTACTGTTTAGGCAAAGCTATGTATCATGATGCATGTTCTGTATTATAAAAAGTCTCTAATATAGTTTTTTTTGCCATTTTCCCCTCTTCTGGATGTGACTGCTTGAGTTGTTCACAGTTAATCTGTTTACACTGTTAAGAAAAACGGCCTTTCTGTTAGCTGTCATTTTCCAGAGAGCTGTACCCACCTCCTCTGTATCCTGCTGTGTTATCTCTGTAGCCTCCCCCTGCACAGGTTCCTCCCCCACCTTCAGGACCCAGCATGGCAGGGCCTGTGCTTCCAGCCAACCCCATGATGCAATACACATATAACGTCTATGAGCCTGTTCAGCCTCACTGGTTCTACTGCAAACAAGTGGAGTCCAGGAAAGTCTGGCTGCCCTTCAGTATCCTGGATTCTGTACAACTGGAGGAGACTTTTAATTCTGGTAAGCAGGGCATTAGTTGAAATATGTTTTAATCAGCTGCATATGTTCCTTTGACGGCTTGTTAAGAAATGCTTGAAAGAGTGCATGAAATCACAAATGTTTCAGTCTAGTTATTATTATTTATTTTTATTTATTTTTATTTATTTATTTTTTTTATTTTTCCCCGATTTTCTAATCTAATTTAGTCCAATTCCCACCTGTCAGTGCTATTCCACCCTTGTCACGATGAACTGCCAGTCAGGGACGGCGAAGCCTTCGCGTGCTTCCTCCGGAACACGTGACGCAAGCCGCCACCTCTTTTCGAACTGCGGCTCATGCAACCTTTGGGAGCGGTGTAGCGCGCTTGGAGGAGAGCGCTCCCGCTCACCTCTTGTATGCATGAGCTCACAGACGCCCGTGATTAGACAGTGTCATGCTGATTGACATGGACGACCAATCTTGCTCTCTGGGCTCCCGGCTACGGGCAGCTACAGTATCACCCGGATTCGAACTCGCGCTAGGGGGCGTGGGGTGTTGTCGTTGCACCACTTGGGAGCCTAGTTATTTTTTATTAGTGGTTGGATGGGATTGGGATTTAGGTTTAGTTATTTTTTATGGTAATGGGTTGATTCATGAAGTGGTTCCTCTGATGACTAGATGACTAAATTTGCTGAGTATTAGCAATCAAAAAACTTTTCCAACACAAGGCAGAATCTGTGTCCACAGCTGCGTCTATCCGGATGTGACTAAAATCATCAGACGACCACAGAGTAAATAATTCAGTCTGTAATTTTATAAGTGCAGGAGGCAGAAAAACACAGACATGGCCGATTTGGACGGAAATTAAATAAGAGCAGAACCCGCAAATGATGGAATCGTTCCAGGTCCCCGTCTGAACAGGGCGTACAGTATGACGTATTTTGGTGATAATAAACCCATATTATAGGAGCTCAGGGAATATAGGTAGAACCTAGGGAATTGCCTGGTAGTTGTAACTATAAGTTGTGTTGTATTTGTTGTGTATGTATAGGAATAAATCTTGCCAGGATAATGTAATCATTCTGTAGATGAAAGATTGATTCAATGCCCTAAATGTGAGTAATAGAAAATATTGTGTATACTTTGATATTTCAGTACAACCAGACCCAGAGAATGTGATGGTGAGTACAGATGGCGCACGCTATGATGTGCAGCTTTACGACCGCACTCGCACTGCCGTGTACTGGGAGGAGGAGCCCACTGAGGTGCGCCGCTGTACCTGGTTCTACAAAGGAGACACGGACAGCCGATTTATCCCCTATTCCGAGGAGTTCAGCGACAAACTGGAGGTATAATCACATCACTGATGACTGGTTTCTTGTTCATTTGAGTCACGTTGATGGTTACCAGTACTAGATCTGTTGTTGTTGTTGCTGTATGAGGCTATGGAAATGTTTGTCACTTTTAACAGGCGGAATACAAGAAAGCCGTTTGCACGAATCAGTGGCACCGCCGGCTGGAATTTCCTTCAGGCGAAACAATCGTTATGCACAATCCGAAGGTATGTTGCACTTAGTCTTCAGGAATCATCTTTTATGGGCTGTGTCCTGAACAGCTCCTTTGTCGTGTTTATGTGTAATGTGTAATGTCATTTGTGCACTTTCAGGTCATAGTGCAGTTTCAGCCAACAGCCATGCCTGATGAATGGGGCACCACGCAGGATGGTCAGACTCGGCCCAGAGTGGTGAAGAGGGGAATGGATGATGATCATGATGAAGTCCCTGATGGTGAGTGGAGCATTTTAATTACTCTGTTCCTGCAGTCGCTATATATATTTCAATTTCAGTGCTGCAGTCTATCCTGGATTTGGACTGTTTTTTTTTATTGTTGCTTTCTAGGAAGCTGTATTCTATTTCATATTTTTTGTACACGACTGTCTTGGAGTGCATCCTTGTGCTTTGTCTGAAACTGCTATCTAGTGTGCATGGCTTTGGAACAAGAACTGATTTTAAAGTCGTGTTACTTAATATTTCAACTAAACTTTATAAATCACACTGCAGTCTTTCCACTAGTGCTTAGTCTGAAACGGCTACATGGTACACCGTATTTACAATCTCTTCTCTAGGTGAAATGCCACAAGTGGATCATCTGGTGTTTATGGTGCACGGCATTGGCCCAGTCTGTGATCTACGGTTCAGGAGCATGGTGGAGTGCGGTAAGATCCAAAAGCTGTCTAGGAGACTTGTTTTTATGACTAGGTGGCTGACGGTATGAAACCCTAATAAGACAGAGAGAACCTTGATTTGAGCTATTATAAGGGATTTGTCATGTAATAACAATGAAAACTATTTGTGTGTGTTTGGCTCACAGTGGATGACTTCCGCAGTGTTTCCCTGAAGCTGCTGCAAAGTCATTTTAAGAAGCCTCTAGATGACCGTATTATAAGCCGTGTGGAGTTTCTGCCTGTGCACTGGCACACAGCCCTGCATGGAGACGCCACAGGAGTGGACAGGTTCAAGTATTTGATTCAGATACAAGTCAAAACTCTGCCCTAATATTGCCCAGACATTGCCATATTATCCGTTTGATACAGGTCTTGACTTCCTGTGTAGCATTTCCCCCTGCATTACACTGCCTTTTAACCCAGAGAACAAGTCAGTCTTCCTTTAAAGAAGGAAAATATTCGAGTACTTGTACCAAGCTCGCTGAAACCTTCTGTCATTTTTCTTGTTTAGGCGGATAAAGAAGATCACCCTGCCCAGCACTGTGCGCCTGCGACACTTTACTAACGAAACCCTCTTAGACGTACTGTTCTACAACAGCCCAACCTATTGCCAGACCATCATGGACACTGTTGCTTTTGAGATTAACCGACTTTATGCACTGTTCATGCAGAGAAACCCAGACTTCAAAGGGGGCGTGTCAGTAGCTGGACACAGTCTAGGTATGAATGTTTGAACTGCTACTGTGTAAAACAATTTATGATGACTTTTATTCTGTAGTTATATAGCACCAGTGAAACTGCTCAGATTTCCTTTGCTTTATGGTAATGTGTGATTGTTATACTTGTAGGCTCTTTGATACTTTTCGACCTACTGTCTAATCAGAAGAGCCCATCTTCTGCCTCAACTCCAAATGGAAATGCCCAGCCTGAAGTTAAACAGGTATTTCAGATTATTATCAGCTAAATGATCAAGCTAGATTCCTCGCTTAACTGCCAAGTCCAACTCCAGTGGAAAAGATGGAAGTGTCCAGAATGTTTCAAAGATAAGCTTTCCATTGAAGTCATGATTAAGGTAGATTGTTTGGAGATAAAAAAAAACCCTGAGTTCTCCAAGTAATATCCAAGTGTTATTCCTTGACAGTAATTACGTGTGATTCACTTGACCGTGCCTGAGAGCCGTTATGTGTGTTGTGAACTGCTGTGAGGATCATCGCTTTTGGATCTTTTGGAATATTCAACAACTTTTCACATCAAACTGGTTGTTGAGTCTTGCATCTATCACTCGTCTCTGAGATGTCTGTATTGCATACTAATTATGGAATGGTGTAATTAGTATGCGACTCGAATAATCAAGTTTAAAATGATTGAAAAAGCCATCAGCATCCTGCAACAGTTTTCCAAACGTAATCAGCAAACCTGACTGATCGTTTTCTCAATAAAGGAAACGTGTGAGGAAAAATTAGCTTTAGCTGTGGTGCCTGATTGGCCAATGTAATAGTAAGATGACCTGGGTGAACATTTCTTCATTTTGCCAAACAGGAGTGTGTTGGACTATTCACATCCAGAAAGATTCCTCTTCTGCCAGTGTTTCTATAGAGGAGTACACTCACTGAGAACTGAGTTCCTTGTTATAGAAACAAGCAAAAGCAGTCACAATAACCACCATTTATGATTACTGTGTTGATGAGGCAGGGTGGGACCAGAATTACCTTAGTGTCTAGCTGAGTGTGTCTTACCCTGGCTGAAAATTATAAAGAGAACTGTGTTAGTGACATGGTGCGTGCATGCTTTTGTAAGTCTGAAAGGTTTTGAAATGGATAGATTCTGTTGTTTCTGCATATACAAACTGTTAGGATTGGACAGACCTAATGGTTTATACACAAGGGTGTAGGTTGTATTTTTCTATCTCTAATTAGAACTAGTGCTCCAGGAAGAGGCGTTTCTGTTGGCTTTAGGGATACTCGCTCCAGGTTTGTAACTACTGTGTAATTCCATAACACCAGAGTGAATGAATGCCTGTGTTTATTGTAGGCGAGTCCGCCGGTCTCTCAGGACTCTGAGGTCTTTAGCCTGACTGCAGCAGAGGAAGTGAAGAAGGAGGAAGAGGAGATTGCTAGTCTGTCATCTGTTCTGGAGCAGCTGGGCCTGTCTGAGTACCTCAGCACCTTCGAACAGGAGAAGATTGATGTCGAGTCACTGGTACGAACAAGCTTCATTTTTCTTACTTGTACATTTATTCATTTTCTCAGCCAGCTTATATCATCATTCTGTCTCTCTGTCTGTGTGTCTGTCCAGCTTATGTGCACAGTGGATGATTTGAAAGAAATGGGTATTCCTTTGGGGCCACGCAAGAAGCTTGCAAAGTTTGTTAAAGAGAAAGCAGCAAAGCAGGTAAACACTATTTTCAGTGAAGGAGGTGTTGTTTGTTTATGTGTGAATGCAATTGTTTTAAACCAAATTTTTTTTTCTTGTAATTTTCAGGCTGCACAACAGGCCGCAGAAGAGAAAGTTACAGTTAAAGAAGCCATTAAAGAAGTTTCAGCCCCTCAATACACTGAATCAGTCACAACTGTTGCCAGCTCCAGGGTCCCAGTGGGCAGGCTTATGTCCTCCATGCATGTGGACTACAACTGTTTTGAAATTGGCACTGGGCAGGTAAAGTTCTAGGACTATATTTATGATTATGACCAAAGTACCCCTAGTGCATTCAAGTACAATATTGCTTTGATGTCGGCTTACGATAAAAAACATTAGCTTGGATTTATTGCCTTGTCACTGCAGACAGTGTTTGGCAGTTTGTCACTTTGTTGTAAAAGCACACTGTAGTTATTAATCTGTTTAGAGAAACAAAATGACATGAGTGAAGATGATGACATCTGGGGAAGTGGAGAGAGTAGAAGAGGACCTAACAATACAAAAGGACCTGACCTAAATTCCCTGGAGGAGTAGAAACTCACTGTAGCCTGGTGTGTCTGATTTAGTGTTGCAGCTACAGAGGCACTCTTGATATTTCTATTTATTTTATGCACATGTCAGGGCTACAGTGGAGCACATGACCATAACTACACAAGTCAGCAGTTGTTTCCATTAGTGCTTTTTTTAAATTAAAATGAATTCTTTTCTTCTGCAGGTATCTGTGGTGTATCATGCTCTAGACTTCAACCCTGTCAATTTCTTTGCACTCGGCTCTCCAATTGGCATGTTTCTGACGGTGCGAGGAGTGGAGAAACTTGAGGAAAACTACCAGCTACCCACCTGCAAAGGCTTCTTTAACATTTATCATCCGGTATGTTTCAGCACATCCCAAAGCATGTAGCATTGTCATCACAAAATTAAGCAGATATTTTGGATGCATGCCCAATGTGAATTCAGTCTCACTTTGTTGTGCTCCAACTCGCATGTTGGGCACCTTTTTGATGCCCACCTTTTGTCACTGCAAGTACATGACTGCTAACGGGTTAACTCTTCATATTCATTTAGTTTATCACTGATGTGACAGGGAATTATATTTTTTTTGAAAGTTGGATTTGTGCCAGATATCTGATTAGCTTAAAATTCAAAATGTTCTCTGTTCTCAGTTGGATCCAGTGGCATACAGGCTCGAACCCATGATTTTACCAGATATAGAACTGGAACCAGTTTTGATTCCTCATCATAAAGGGAGGAAAAGACTTCATCTTGGTATGCATGAGAGTTATTTGTATTTTTCATTGACTATATATATTCACAATCTGTAATACTAACTTTCAGTATTTTACTGTATTCAGAATTAAAGGAGAGTCTGTCCAGGATGGGTTCTGACTTGAAGCAGGGCTTCATCAGTTCTTTAAAGACTGCATGGCAGACCCTCCATGATTTTGCTCGTGCTCATACTTCCTCCACAAAGCTACACGAACAACTGGCCATAGTGGCCAGTCAAATAAAGGAGGAAGAGGAGAAACAAAATGAAGAAGGTGAGCAGTTCTGCAGAACGTTTGGTTTTAAAGACCTTGTGTTTACTGATGTAGAATTAAACTTTTTTGCTGCAAGATTCTTAGTGAATTATGATCATTTAAATGTGTGTATGTATAGATGACAATAAACTGTTGATGGAGACTCCCGAGCCTGCAAAGGAGGAAGAGACTCGGGTGAAGCTGGGAATGCTGAATGGAGGCCGTCGCATTGATTATGTCCTGCAAGAGAAGCCCATTGAGAGTTTTAACGAATACCTCTTTGCTCTCCAGAGTCACCTGTGTTACTGGTACATGGCCTCCAGCACAATGACCATTTATATAAGGAAATAAGTAGGAATATTTTTTTTAACTGACATTACTTTTCTTTTTGTCATTTCCCAGGGAATCAGAGGACACAGCTTTATTCTTCCTAAAAGAGGTTTATAAAACCATGGACATATGGCCACAGCAAACAGCGCACTGATGTGATAATGAAAAAAATAAAGCACATGAAAAGTCATTTTAAATGCTTTTGAACTTCCAGGAGGGCCTGCCTGAGTAGTTGAATCACATCCTTTTTTTAATTTCCTATTCTTTGTTTTCTTGTATAAATAAGAATACTGAAGTATTATTCTATATATCTTAAATTAAGAAATTGAAAAATTATAGAGTGGTGTTTAGTTCCACCATACATCAGCAGTTTTCCAGAGCTGTGAAAGACTGATTAAGGATTCATCAGCCAAGAATCATGGTAGTAACAGAAACTTTACTGCATTAGGCAAGAAAGCAAATCTGCTATATGTAACTAAAACCCATAATCCACACATTAAACTCATTTTGTCCAACCTGTGTTCCTGTGACTGACAGCTAGATCAACATAAGTGTTTGATAATGATGGAAAAGATTACACACGAGACTCAACACAAAGCTGAAAGACTGCTACCCTCTTTATTTATAAAAAAAAAAAAAAAAAGTTTGAGAAGTTAAGCCTTCACCATTGCATTGTGCTGCTGTTTTAGATGCTACAGATGCCAGATGTGTATTAGTAGCCTTTATTGTATAACTTATAAAAATAGTCCTTACTGGAAACTAAATGGCTACTCTGGGTATTAATTATGGTCAGTCAAATTTTTTTAAATGACTAAATGAGCATTTACCCACTTCAAATAAACTGGATGTCACAGAGTAGTGTCATGCTGTTTCAGCAGCTGAATCTGACACTTGCTGAATTGTACAGAACAAAAAGTTTTCAATCTCCCTCTTTGATATCATTCTTAGCATTCTGTTCATATGCATTTACAACCGATTGTCTCTTTCAGTGTGATTATCTGGGACGGAACAAAGTCACTTGGATGAGTGGTGAAAAGTTTTTCCCCACTAAACAATGTCCAGAAGAACTGATCCGGGTTTCTGGGATCACTTTCAGTTGCATCACATTTAACAAACTGTGGCTCATTAGCACAGCACACATGACTTTAATACTAAAAGCAATTAAAATGTAACAGGTTAAACAAACATTTAACAATAAGTGTATGATAACAGGTAACATGCCTGTGATTGTACCTGAACTAAAAGGCACAGAGTCATTGGTCATTCTGAATAAAAACAAACAGGAAAAAAGTACATGGACTCTTGGAATATGAACAACATGGTCATTGCCACAGCCTTCATAAAAAGTGGCCTCGCATAAAGCACTTCATTTCGTATATATCGCCCAACCCTATTTATTCTTAGTTGATCCTTGGGATTCTCCATTTTAGATGAACTATTTTCTGTGTTATTTCAGAAAATGATAATTGTGGAAGGATCTGGACAAATCTCAGCTGGCTAAACAATGCCCAGCTGAACTGCACCAAGACTGTGCTTACTTGTCTGCAGGTTTACCGCAACAATCTCATTCCTCTGCCCTGCTCTGACTTTTGTAAGCCTGCTTGCGGAGGTGGTTTTCGATCTCCTCACGGAACACCAACATGCCCAAATGAGAGTGAGAAGCTTCATTCATGGCTTTGGATTGGATGCACATGCGGTATTGCTCTGGCGTTAACTCGTCTGCACACAGCTTCTCATGCCACAGGTGGAAGAGGCCTGAAACCGGCGTACGCATCACGATCAGCTCACTCCTCAGATACTTCCTGTACAAATGGACATCCTCCACTCCCCAGCCCTTCACTTCCAGATCAAATCCTCCTTTAGGATAATCAGAAAAACATCATGATGTTTTTCTCATGATGATACAGTTAAAAAAAAATTAAATCATATAATGTTCAGAGTTGCATGGCAGCTCACCGATAGTGAGGAAGTCTGAGCGATATTGACACGTCATGCCAAATCCGAAGTCCCTCCAGAATCCAGCATCTTTTTTATGAATCTGTATATGATGCAATAGTGCTTAGAATCTTAAATACTAGTTTATTCAAACCACAATAATAGATAAAGGGAAAGGAAAAAAATGATCTGGCTACATACCAACTGATGTTCAATGGGTGGAGCCAATTCAAGATTTCCATATACTATGGCTGGATTGTATAAACTAAACACAACTGGATAAAACACTCGTTTTCCTTTAGCAAGAAGAAAATGGAGTATAAATTAAAACAGGATGAAATAACACAAAAGAAGAACTTCTACTCTCATCTTTCATCTAATTCAAGAATATCATGGTTTTTAAAATCCCAGACAAGAGAAACCCAAAACCTGGAATCTCTACACTATTACTAGCCAATTATCTGGAAAGCACATTTATTGTAATAAATAAATAAATAAATTACATACCAGGGGTTGTATTGAGACGGCACGTGTTGAGGAATTCAAGTGTGAAATAAATATCTACATCACAGAAAAACATCAGCACATCGGTCTCCTTCTTCCATGCGTGAGCACCAATGTCCAATCCTCTACCACGGGAAAACTCCTCATCCACAGGGATGAGAGTGTAGTTCGTGAAATTCTCATCACTTATAAGGAAATAAGGAAGAGTCAGTTAGATGAGTACAAATGGAAAAAAAAGGCCAAATGGACATGCTTTAGAGTTTGATGAATTATGAACTGAGGATTATTTGGTTATTTCAGCCCTGACTGACAGATTCTAACATGCTACATTGAGAACAGAAATGTTGCATGACACAAACCTGGACATTTTTCGTAAGGACGCTGTCACCTCTTGCAAGCCTTCTTCGCCAAAGTAGACCACTGTAAGATGAACTCGCTTGTCCTGATGTATACACACATCCCTACAGAAAAATATGCATATTAAAGTAATTATTACTGAAGTATTTTAATCCCATCTTTTTTAAAAAAGTAATTAAGAAAAACACACCTTCCAGCTACACAGAACACAACCGAGGCACAATCGACATATGGCAAAGCTCTGCACACAGACTGATCCATTTCACGCTACATTAAATCTTCCAATATAATTCTCAGCATGCGTGAGATCACACAATATATAAACCCACTTATTTAACCCTGCAAACGTGTACAATTTCTTAACTAGGGTAACGTCCCTTTAACGATTAAACCCCAATTTATCCAGGTAACTTAAGTCTACAGACTGTTCCACTATGCTTACCTGAAGTTGTGTAGAAATTGAATAAAAGCTTCTGTTCTGCCTGACAGGGGCACTATAATATTAATGATTGTGCTGCCCGTGTCCACAGATGTGCTCCTCACTTTCATTAAGGGACCAAAAGGACGGAAGAGGGTTACGTGACGGAATTCATGTGAATTTTCCTTCGCAAAATACAACTCGTACAGTGTGCCTTTGTCCCGCTCAGTCCTGTAAAGCCCTAGAAGGCATAAAAAGGGCATACAAGTTAAAGGTTCACACAATGTTTTAACCGTTATTGATCATTACTTTCCACTATTTGCATATATAGCTTGTACAAACGTTCCCCTAGACCTCAAATTAGTGTTGTAGTACACGAGCCCAGACACAAGACCAGATTTTCACTTACTCTGTCTCGTCTCAGAGTCGAAAGCAATTCTATTCAAACTTGAATCGGTCTCAGAATAGAGCTGCATGGGTTGGACTTGTAATTTTAGACAGAGACATTTTTCCCCACCACAGTGACAATGATAAACTCTTAAAATAATTATACACATTAATTAACAATAAAATGAATCCATTCATTCACACTGTATTGACTGGTGCCATATATCCGATATCTAATGCTGCCACTTTTTAGGTCTTGGTCTCGACTCAGTTTCACCTTCTCAAAAGACTCGTCCCTGACTGCCCCAACATCCCATACTTTTGACTCTAGACGTGACTGTTCAAGCTCTGGGTCTTGATTCTGATTGGATATGGGTGATCCCCATCACTACCACGAATATAAAGCAGCTCGATACTACCAGTTAGAACTTCTTACCCTCGACAAAGTGGCTCTCTGTGAAGGTCTGCCTCTGCATGGGGATGTCTTCCTCCTGGCCGTCTTCTTCATCAGGGTTGTTTAGAACATCCAGTCCTGCCTCAATCACCTCCGCCAGCTCATCTCGCCGGTCCTTGCGTACAGGCTTTTCCTCGGGATGCCGAGTGAGACCCATCTCCAGCTGATAAACCTTTGTGGTGGTGAAACTTTCAAAGGGCACCAGAGCATACTCGCTGGGGAGCCTTGCTCCTGTACTCACCTCTGCCTTATCGATCTGTGAATGCAGGAATTCCAACAGGTCACTCGGTTCCTGATCTTTACCATCAACCAGACCCAGTATTCCATGGCCCTCTTTTCTTTCCTGCAGGCTCTTCAGCTTGTCGTTCATCTCCTGCAGCTCCTGTTTCAGCTGTGCAATTTGCTTCTTGAGGCTGGCTGCTCGGCTGAGGTGCCGCTCCTCTTGCTCCTGGAGCAATGCCTGATAATATTCTCTTCCATAAGGTTCCACTCCGAGACCAGGCAACCCATGGTTCACATCTGCAGGTGGTGTACACTCCAGCAAGTAGGCAAAGAAGAGGAAGACCAAAAGCAAAAATATGCCCAGAAGGAGCCAGCGTGCCCGGCCTTGCAGGGGCAGCCCTCGCCTGGGCATAGCGTGGAGAGGCACACAGTCCTCCTAATCAGCCACACATCTTCAGGTCGGCTCTGGCAAAACCTCACTTTATCCACAGACAGGTTTAATCCATGACACCTTTATAAAGACTTCATTTTCTGTTCCATATAAGCGAGAGAAAACAGGAGAGCGGGGAGTGCAGTGAAGTCACACTCCTGCAGTCAAGCTGCATTCCTAAGGCATTTCAGTGTTCATATTCAGATTCCTCAAAAAAGTGTGAACACCCTGCAGGCACAGCTGCTTCTTCATGTTTACCTTGATCCGAAGAAACAGGAAAGTGTCGCCTGCAAAAATAGGATTAGAATCATCATTAGAACTGGAATGAACAAAAACTCGCCCTTTTGTGTTCTGTTTGGACTGAAACGACAAACTTAAGTCTTTCTTTCCTCTAAAATGAAGCTTGGCTCATTTTCTCTGCTGAACATGACAAATTGTCTTTAGGTGTATCTGCCATATCCCCCATCTTCTCATGTTTATATAGTGTTCAGTGAACATGGCTCCTTATCATTTCAGATCAACTGCGTTTATTTTCTTTAAATTAAACCAAAAGGTAGATTGGAGCAGCAGAGTTAAGATGATGGACTTCTGACCAGAAGGTTTCAGAGTTCAAATCCCATCTTTAACCCTTAACTGCTCAGATGAGGGCAGGGGTGGCTCAGGGGTTAAGGTGTTGGGTTACTGAATAGAAGGTTGGGGGTTCAGACCCCAGCAACACGAAGATGCCCTGTTGGGCCCTTGAGCAAGGCCCTTAACCCTCAACTGCTCAGTTGTATAAATGAGATAAATGCAAGTCTGGATAAGGGTGTCTGTCAAATGGCATAAATGTAAATGTACTGTTTAAATGAGATAAATGGAAGTTGCTCTGGATAAGAGTAAAAGTAAATGATTTATTAATAGCCATAGCCTGGCCCAAAAACCAAAGCATGAATGTGTTCAAGGTTTCAGCTGCCTGAAGTCAACATGACCCATGAACAAGGATCCCAAACACAAAGGTTACATTTGAAGTTGGACAGAACTGCAGCACAATACGTTTAAAAGATGTTTAAAAGAAGAGAGGATACAATGTGCAGAAGTTATGTGCACGTAGACAACTAAGTGAACTCTACATTAACACCTATATTAAAGCAGTAATTGTGTAAAGCTCGTTTAGAGAGTAAGGCTGAACTAATCGTTAACAGAAGAAAGGCTTCACCGGTTCCTACGCCAGCAACTTTCAGCAGCAGACTCTACAACAGGTCCGAATCGAGACACGAGTTAATAAGATTACATTATTCATTCATCAATGATAAAAACACACCACCAGGCTGAATGTAAGTGTAGCGGCTCCGGTTAGCGACAGCGCTAAGTACAGAGAAGCTCAGAGCTGGAGGGATGGAGGGATGGAGGGATGCACCTTTATGCTCCGCCAGCCGGAAATATTCAAGCTGAAGTTCATTTCTTTGCGGAATGTAAGACAGAAGCTGTTTTGCTCACTTACTCACCCTGAGGTTACAGTAATGCGTACTTTTCATTTTAGCAACGAGCTCGGAAGATACAAAACAAACGCGTGAAGTCAGCGCCACGGGGCAGAAAACACGGAAGCGCAGAATTAGCGCCAGTTTCCGGTTGTTGTTGTTACTGCGTTTTTTTTTTTTTTAGGATTCTGCGTCACTTCACAATAAAAGTAGCGCTGCTCTTAGTGGCATGCCTTTAGTTTATCGGGTTAATTTCTAGAGTTAACCTACAGGGGTTAGTGCAGCGGTTCTCAAACTTTTTAAATGTGGGGCCCCCTTTGTGGATGGTAAGTGCCACTGTGCCTCCCCGGCCCAAAA
>JAOTRJ010000043.1:18041666-18056394 GCA_028564905.1 Leptodoras praelongus | reverse complement strand
TTCAAATGGCATAGTAGGACCTAACATTTAAAAGTATACACTATGTACTGACCAAGATTTGCATGTACAAAAAAAATTGTTCGTAAATAAGAGTGTCTCTAAATTTACATACTAAGCAAAATTGTAATATTATCATTTAATGCACAGTTCATTCATAGTTACATTTTATGCAGATAAACTCAACACAACTCTGTGCATGCATACTACCCTTTGGTAGTATATGATGGGACAGATTTGTGCAAAAAGGAAGAGCTGCCACTGTGCATGTATAAGTATGTACATACAAACAGGTGAAAGACTAGTGAAAAAAAACAACATAAAGGTGTCTAAGTAAGCTGTTGGGTCACTACATGCCACCAGAACAGGTTTGTGCGTTGGCAATGCGTCTCTGGGTCTCAAGTGGAGAAATGGAACACCATTCTTCAAAAAGATATTCCCTCCTTTGGTGTCTAACACACTGGTTCAAAATCTCCCAAGGGTGTTCAACTGGGTTGAGATCTGGTGACTATGAAGGCCACAGCATATGACTCACATCATTTTCATACTCGTCAAATCATTCAGTGACTCATTGTGCCCTATGGACGGGGGGAGGAGTCATTCTGGAAGAGACCACTCCCAAGGATAGAAATGCTTTATTATAGGATAAAAGGGATCAGTTGGAGGAATGATGCAATGAGTTGCACTGATGCTTCATTCTCAGGGGACAAGTGGAGGTAAAGCATGACAGCAACAGGACAGCAAACACTCTCCAAAGCACTGCATTTTCCTTTCATTTGTCATAAATCTGTATGTACAGTATGCAATTTAAATTCTAGATTCTTGTAGTTTCTGTAACAAATCTGTTCATGTAACTTACTTGCATCCCAATGAATCCCATGACAATAGAATTAATAGTACCTAGGACTCCTTCTGGGTCAAAAGGCTGAGTTGTGTGATACATGACCTGTGAGAGTGAAAATATAAAATAAAAAAATAAAACTTGTAAAATTCTAGTCCACAGCATATAGATCTAGATATCCTCCTTTTTGTAGGCTTTTATTCTTACCTTGCATGATGGATTCCAGTAGATATTGTCTCCTAATAACCATCGATCTATATACGCAGCAGCCCCTCCTGTGCAGTTTGGGTATAGCCCATTATCTCCTATCCCTCCAGCTCCTAAATACCCACTGTAGGAAGCAAGTATATGATTTCTGTGCCTGACCATACTAAAACTCAATGTAGTCGTTTTCTCAGTTCAGCACTGTTACTTGATGAGTAGCAGTTGAATATTTCTATATTATATTCTGAACGAAAAAAAAAAGAAGAAAATGTGTATCCATTTCTTAAGATACTAAGCTGTTGGCATGTGTGTCAACGCCTTTATAGGGTCAGACAGAATGAGAACATGTATAAATGGAAGAATAGGAGATGAGGAAAAAATAGAATAAATGTATCAGTGAACAAAAAAACAAACAAAAGAGCAAAACATAAAGGAAATTAGAAGAAGATGGATCCACTGCCTCTGCCTCCTTTTAGTGCACATGACAGACTGAGACTGGCTAATTATTCCCTCTGAAGCATTTGCCACACACTCATAAATCATCAAGAGTTTCTCATAAGAGCTGCACAACACACCAGCCTGCCTGCATGCTCTCTCTCTCTCTCTCTTTCTTACACACAAATCAAGCTATAGCAGTGTGTACCTTTATGTCCATACAAAATACAAAAGCATTATTCAAGACATGCTTGCTTAAAAAGGCACTAAACGCTGACGCTGATGAACAGTGATAGTGACGTACCTGTCACCCTGTTAACAATATTAACGTGATATATGAATAATATCATGATCATATTACATTAGGATCAAGCTCAAGGATGTAGATTAAACAGGTGTCACAAATGCATTATGATCACAAATGGTTTACTGCTTTGGGGATTTATGCATGTTACAACATGGAGCTTCTGCAACTCACGTGGGGCAGTTAGGCACAGGCAGCAGGAAGGTGACACACAGCCACACCGTCTCCAGGAATAAAATGAAAATCCACTCAGGCCAGTAGAGCACCACATCCTGAACAGGGCTCCACCAGCGGACCTGCAAAAGTCAGCAATAAAACTCAGTGACATTTCATCTCTTCACACGATGTTCAGTGCTAAAGTTTTAGTGTTGTGTTATTGTTTCAAAACGTGAGAAATTTCACAACTACAGATGCTGGCACACCTGACTTGGTGGGATCTCTTGGTAGGGAGAGAACATCTGCATCAGTGACAGGATGAAGTATGTGAACGCCAGGCGCTGAAGCACTCCAGGTATCCGCAGCCAGGACCATGACACTTACACACAAAAATAGATACTCTTCATAAAAGTTCTAAAAGACAAACATTTTTAATTAATTTTAAAATTTTACTTTACATCATTTTTTTTATTAAAACTTAATGTGCTTAGATGGTACTCGTTCCAGAGTCTATACCAGAAACACGTTCCAAAAATGCAATAAAAACTGAAATCTGTAATTTGTTATTTCACTTGAACCTTTATTTAACAGAAAAATAAGGACAAAAGAAAAGATTTTCAGTTTTAGAACTTAATGTTTGTAATACACTTAAAGAAAGATGGTACAGAGGCAAAATAAGACAAATAACACAAGTAAATCTGTACTGGAAGCTTCCACAGTTAGCAGTTTAGCTGGTAACAGGTGAAGTCATCAACATTGATTATAAAAAGAGCATCAACCAAAGGCTTAGTCTTTGCAAGTAGGGATGGGTTGTGGTTCAACACTTCATGCTCAAGACAATGTTTCTCAGCACAAGATTGAATTGAGGTCTTTCAGTATCTACAGCTCATAATATCATGAAAAGTTTCAGGGAATCTTCAGGGAAAATCTTGGTGCATGAAGGCCAAGGGTGGAAACCACTGCTGAATGTGTGTGTGACCATTAAGCCCTCAGGTGGCATCGTTTGAGAAACTGTCATGCTACTGTGATGGACACAGCCACATGGGCTCGGGATTAAATCATTTTCACTTAACACAGTCTGCTGCTGCATCAAGAAATGCAATCTGAAGCTGTACCCTGCAAAGAGGAATATTAATTTTGTGCAGAAACAATGGCAACTTCTCTGAGATGGACCAAAAAACCAGCATCTGTGATGGAATGGGGGAGCATCAGTGCCCACGGCATGCGTGATCTGCATGTATGTAAAGGTACCATTGATGCAAAGGCTTTTATTGGAATTCTGGAGAGAGATATTTTTTGGAAATTTTGGACAATTTAGCGATCCACCTAGTGTAATGTTTTTGGTAAGTAAGAGGAAACTGGATAACCTGAAGGAAACCCATTATAACATGCATAAAAACTCAATAAAGCCTTGAGCTCATGATGGGAGTGGTCTATATTTTAGCAACTAACACTTTCCAACTTAAAACCATTTCTAACATTAAGTATAGGATTTGCTTCTTTTAAGTTAACGAGTGCTTTTAGTGCTTTAGTCGAGGATTCTGTCTGGCAGTACAGAGGTGTGACCTGCCTGGCGGAAACTAATCACTCTTATTTGAGGCCAAGGGGTGCTGAAGAACTGACACAGACAAGAAGATTGATGCTAATCTGTGCATTTAGTTAATTGAAAACCTCTTTGTGGCACATAGAGGAGGGCCGTGTGAAATAATATTATCCTAATCATCGATCCAACAAATACGATAAAAAGCGGAAACAATCCACCTCGCTGTAGCAAGAGAGGAAGTGACTGATGGTGTCTTTTACTTAAAACACATAGCTGCACTTTTCAAAGGAAATGATCTTTCCACTCTATCCTATCTTACTGTATAAGAGATTTAGAGTCAATTAAGAGGTCGCAGGCAGTATTATGTGTTAACATGTTATTATTATTATTATTTATTTATTTATTTTTATTTATTTATTTTTTATTTTATTTATTTTTTTCAAACAAAGGGAATGGCCAGAATGACACATTCCTTATTAAAATGCATTTGATGTCATGTTTCTCTACAATATTTTTTCATCAAGGTAATACATCTGGGAACACAGATTTCCATGTTGATATATTGTATTTATTGAATATATATATAGCCAGGAAGTGATCAGACAAGTACATTGCTGCTATAGACCATGCTTCATGTTATTGGCTGGGAGACATGTAACTGTCAGCAACTTGATGAACATCCACTGGCCCACAGTTCTGTAATAATGCTTATGCTACCATTATTGCTTCTCTGTAAATCAAGCCTACTAGCTGTGCATCTTTGGCAGGTAAACAATCCTCTGCATCAGCAACCCCATACTATGCTCACATGTTTGAATCTAAAGCAACAACTTGAACATTTGTAATTCACATTAAGTCTTCAGGCATTAGACAAAAGGCACAATTCAGCTATCTGATAAAAGCGTGTGTTTCTGATAAAACTCTGCTGTTTATGGTAAAAGCTATAATTCTATTACACAAAGTTCCTTAGGAAAATGTCCAGCTGGCACTGTGAAATTCTATCGCTCTTAATTGAGCATTAAAGCAGGCTTGCTTTTGCACCTCTGGTAGTGGTCCCTTGATATGATTGCCACTGGAAAGCATAACAATATTTGGTTTAACCTTGTTACAGATACATCTACACAAACAGCTACATTAGTGTGGCTAATGTACAAGCAGCAACCTGACTGCTTTTCTTACTTACCATAATGTAGTCAGGGGTTTAACATTGTCACACTGATCCTATTAGATCCTCTTATTACATCCTGTTCTATACATCTTAACTACATTTATTTTAATACAGCTAAAAAACTATAGCACTATATAGTCTATATGAAAAATGTGAATTCTAACGTTAACCTGTGTTAGGTCCTGTACGTCTTGTAAATCAGTACTACGCTACACAGCACCCTGCATTTGGAATTGTTGCCTTGTATGAAGGTATTTTAAGACAATCTGAAACTGTGACATTTACACTATATGTATTATACAGAGCTTGAGAACATGACATTTACACTATGTTATGCAAGAAAAGAGCTCCGGAGGGACCTTTAGCTATTCCACACCTGGACTGAATCAAGGACTGTATATTTCTGGTCGATTATTAGATGAAAATGTGCTGGGAGCTGGAGCACTAAAATATGCCCAACTAACAGGAGAGGAACCTTATATGGTCTTCTGCTTTTGTAGCTTCAATATTCAATGTGTTGTGCTTTTCTGCTCACCATGGTTGTAAAGAGTGGTTATATGAGTTACATTAGCCTTCTAAACCGCTTGAACCATACTGCCCTTCTTCTTCGACCTATCAACAAAGTCCACATAAGTGTTTTCTTTCCTGCATGTTTCTGTGTAAACTTTAGATATTGTTCAAGTTAAAATCCCAAGAGATCAGCAGATTGGGAAACACTCAATCCAGGCCATCTGACACCAACTACCAAGCCACTGCCACATGAATGGCTGATTGAATAATTGCATGAAGGTGTACTTAATAAAGTGTACTTAATAAAGTGGCTGGTGAGTGTATTGGATTATGATTTTGTGCGTTACTCACATAATCCATCTCTGGGGCTGTAGTTAATGAAGCAGAACCCAATGAGCATCAGTGCCACCGTTCTCCAGCTCAGCTTGCGCAATAGTTGAAGTCTTGTCACACCTTTCCTTCGCATGGCGCTGAATGCTAACATTACAGATGTCCCTATGATGAATACAAACCTGTCCAAAAAACCCCCAGAATATATTCTTTATACTGACTGCATCCATTTGACACCACAAAAGCTGTCTTGCTTCAGTACTGGCAACAGGATAATGCTATTAGATAGATATTTTTACTCTCCTCCATGATAATGCAGTGCTTGATACTCAATATTTTCTGTGTTAGTTGAAGTGGATAAAAGCCACAAAAGTATTGCAACATCAAGTATCCTAAAATGCAAAAAAGTACAGTTTCTTATTCTTCATTTAACACATTTAAATTAGTGCATGGTTAATTGCGACCACAAACTGCCATTTATTTCAGTGTTTCAGGTTTAATGTACCGGTGGAGAAAGACAGATTAATGAGTGGTGTGTATATACCATACTACAAAAAAAGTTCAGCGATTGATTCATTTTGAAGAGAGATTTTGCTTCCAGACCTTATTCCACATCTTCCATATAATCAGAAAATGGAAAGTAATCATTCTGTATTGATCTATTAAGTACTTGCTGGAAGCTTACCAGGGCATCACAAGATCAGCTATGGTAAGGCCTGTGAAACACAAAGAAACACACACATTACTCATAGTATTTGTTGTTAATGCTAAAATGTATACGGAGAGGTTTACACCGAGTTCATCTGTGACTACTCCTGCAGATGCACTTTGTAATGATCCCCATTAAAAATTAAACATGTGCACTGAGCTGCCTCCTGTGAGGACGATCAGTGATTTATCTTCAGGACAAACCTTTGATTAGAAGTGGACAGCCATCAATAAAAAGATGCGATGTAACAGGTGGAGGAGGAGAAATGGAAGATGGCAGTAACAAGAATCGGTCCAGTATAAAAGATTTTTCAGTATTGTCTCTACTTAGTGAACTTTGTTTATTACATCTCAGGGAAACAATGACTTCACTGGATAAATCCTTAGATAAAGGATGTATCAATGACATGGGCATTCCTAGCAAGTATAGCAATTACTACAGGTCAGGACATCAGGCCAAACTGAAACCCAAGCCATGATTGTAGAATCATATTAGCTTTGGAGTTCAACAGCATACATCTAAATTGCTTTTAAATAGCAGAAACCATCACTGCAATGCTTTCACAAAGGACACGCCACCACTACAGCGTTTTTAAATATTGTACCACCGCAATGCTTCTAAATAACATACACCATCATTACAGAGCTCATAACTAGTGTACATCGTCACTATAGTGCTTCTAAATAACATACACCATCATTACAGTGCCAAAAGTGAACATCACTATATTGTGTATTAATAGTCTACATCGTGACCACAGCACTTTTAAATAGTGTACATCATTACTACAGTGTGTATAAATAGGCTACATCATTACTGCAGTGCTTCTTAATAGTGTACACCATCATTACATTGATTTCTATAGTTTACATCATCACTACAGTGCTTTTAAATAGTCTACATCATCACTGCATGCCTTTTAAATAGTGTATATCATCACTACAGCATTTATAAATAGTCTCAGAGCTTTCCAATCTTATCCACAAAGGGCCGGTGTCTGTGTGTGCAGGTTTTCTTTCCAACCGAGCAGAAGCCACACACTACTAAAAGTCAAGATCTATTGATTAAACAGGTGGAATGAGGTGAGGCTCTACCTTGACTGGAAAGAAAATCTGCACCCACACTGGCGCTTTGTGGATAAGGTTGGACACCTCTGGTCTACCCTTGGTCTCATCATTGCAGTACTTTTAAACAGTCTACATCATCACTGTAGTACTTTTAAATAATCTACATAATCACTACAGTGTTTATAAATAGTCTACATCATCACTGTAGTATATTAATACTGTGCACCATCACTACAGTGTTTTTCCAAAGGACACACCATCACTACTGCACTTTTAACTACTGCACACTATCAGTGCTGTGTTTTTAAATAGCGTCCACCAGCACTGCAGTGCTATTGAATAGTGTTCATCATCACCAGTTATTTTGAATAGCTAAAGTCCTCACACTGCATAAAAGGACAAAAGATCGATGGAAACTTCTTAAAGAATAACATAAGACAGCTAGGCTTGACACACATGCACATATTATACATTTATATAAAATATCATATATTCTCATAATACTTAACCATTCCATGGCGCATGCTGAAACAACCAGTATCCTCCACCTCCATAGTTCACAAACACCATGAGGGTTATAGAGAAACTACAAACAGATAAACACAACAAAGCAGATGATCAACTTAAAATCAAGTGGAAAAACAAATAGAAACAAAGAAAGGAAAAGAAAAAATGTACAAAGTCCAGCCTGAACAAGAATGCACACCCTTTTACATAGTGAATGTGCTCAAAATTAAACAATCACCTAGCAAACTGGTTCAAATATGATTATCATCCACCTGTCATCAAGAAAGTGATTCTGACTAACTCCACATAAGGATCAGCTCTTTCTGTAGGATTTTCATGACATCCTCTTGGCTTCATCTGGCTGCTGAAGCCATGGTCTGCGAGAAGCTTGTACAATGCATGTACAGGATCTCATTGTTGAAATTTATCAATCAGGAGCAGTACATAAGAATTGGCAAACATTAAATGTACCATGGAACACTGTGACATTCATTATCAAGTACAGAAAAATGGAGCCCCACAGTGGCATTATGAAGAACAGGAAATCCCTCCAAAATTGTGAAAATTGTAGGAGGGCTGTGCACAGAAATGAAGAGACTGATCTCCAAATCAAGATGTGCTAAGGTGGAAGATGCTTACTCAAACAGACTAAGTGCTGTATTACAAGCAAACATGCTTTAAAAAATTATTAGTTGAGGAATGTGCACACTTGTGCAACTACAGGGGTTAGACAATGAAAATCTTTTTTTTTCACTTGTATTTGGTTGGTTGTTATATCACATTAAAGGTGAAAATAAAATGCAACATGCATAATCTTGGTTTATTTTTTTATATCACACAAACCCACAAAGGGGTGTGTACATTTTTTTATCCACACTATACACTTTCACAATACTTGCGTTTAATAGAAAACAAGGTCTGTCCGGAAAGTAATGAGAATGAAAAGGGCTTACACATGTGGATGGTGGTTCAAAGTCAGTTAGAGTGGGATCTCAGATAAACAATAGGACCTGTTTTAGTTTCTTTCTACCCTTCACAATGCCATTTGTTTTTGTAAAAAGACATTAGTTTTTGTAAAACAATGCAAGTGAATTTGGAGCAAATCTTGGATAATTTAACAAGAGAGCCCAATTTCCTGAACAGAATGATCACAGGAGATAAATTGAGTACGATGTTTGAGTACGATCCTGAAACAAAGAGACAAAGTGCTGAATGGGACACGACAACATCACCTCGCCAAAAGAAAGCTCACACGAGCAAATCAAATATCAAGTCACTGTTCGTCATGTTGCTCGCTTTGCACCCAGTGTTACCGAGACTGGCTCTGGACCCACCGCAACCCTGACCAGGATAAAAGTTACTGAAGATTTTAAGAATGTCTAAATCAGACATTATATATTATATATATATTTAAGCATTAATCTTCTTTAGAGCCAAAGTAGAAAGGAAGGATTATAACAATATGTTTACATCATACAGTATGTACAATGATAACTGATGCCTCTAAAATGCATTTATTGCCAAAGTTAATCCCATTTCAGATGCTTCATTTTTAAAATATGATAGCACCACTGTGAGTCAAAATGTGATTTATTTTCTAGCTATTATCTGCTATTGATGCAAAATCAATACATTTACAGAATTTCAAATTTGATTATTGTCTTCTACCATCTATGAATTTTTCAAAGAAAAACAGGCTCCAAACCGCTGCTTTCAGTGCTTTCAACAACTCCCTGTCTGCCACTTTATTGGTCTGAATTGCTTGATTGTGGTTATAACTGAAAGTGATGTAATGCGCAAACATGTATCAAGCCTTCCAACAAAACATCAAGCAAAACACAGCTGGAGAAAGGATTCATCGTTCTTTCAGAATCATCTACAATATGAAACAAGCATAATGCTCACTTGTCGACAGGAAGTAATGAACAAGACACCGTAATATTTCAGATCTGAAGATTTAGGGTAGAAGCTTGTGTTTTATATTATATACGGTGTGAAAAATGCACTGCAAGTTAATGCAATCTAAGTATTATGAATCACTCACGAAATGAATGCTTGCCCTCTGAAGCTCCTCAGTCAGAAATGCTGACTAAAGCTCTCTGCTGTAATTTATTAAAGATATGTAGCACAGTACAAGCTGCCCAACTGGCAGTGTAGAGAACACTATAGTAAATTAGCAGCACTTGTTTCTATGTTTCTTCCCTGCTTCCCGAAAACATATGTTTTGTTTACATGCGTATTCTATGTATACTCCACCGTTACAGCACAGACAATTAGATCAGGAACAGTAAGTCTTAAGGTGTCAAGATCAGGCTTCCTGTGGTTAGTCCTCTCTGGAATTTGTCCATCAGACCCTTTTTACATGCCACAAAAAGATCAGAAAAAAGCCCCAGAATAGACTCAGTGATTAAGCTTACTGTATCTGTACTGGCCCTCCCCTTGTCTTTCCTTATGAAATTCAATTAAGAGATCAGAACAGAGACCATTACTGCCCCTTTTAGTCCTAACCTGCTGATACAAGATTTTAATCGTATGCCATCTTCCAAAGAGGACTATTAAGTACGGCAGACCTCACTCTCTCTCTCTCTATCTCTTTCTCTCTATCACTCTCTCAATTTCTGTTTCTTTCTCTCACTCTCTCACACATGGGCACAGGCACACATACACACTGATTCATAATTTGTGACTCCATCCATTAGTAACCATAGTAACCAAGACAAAGGTTAAGTCATTTTCCAGATGAGACTCAAGCAGATTTCGGTAATATAGGAGTCTATCATTTTAATTAAAAGCTTCTTGGTGTCTGAAACAATGTTACACTTTATCGTGAAGAAAATCATTTCTGATAGATTAAACAATTAACTTTGTCTGTCATGTTCTCATTCATGCTAAGAATGCCTATAATTTAAGGCGGAGGTCAGAAATGACATACAGGAGAATTAAAGCTGAACCAAAATGCAGTTGGATGTATTGTGAAGCACATTTTATGTGAGTGCACGGTAAGCTTAAGTGAGAACATTAGCACATTTTAAGACTATAGCTCGAAATGGTAAGTATAATAATCAATACCAGTAGATATCAATACTAGATTTCATAAGACAAATCCACAATCTAGCAATGTGGTTGATAATGGAGCAGGATTTTAGGCTGTGGTAACTCATTGATTAAGGTTTTGTGCTAATGACCATAAGATCAAGGGTTCAAATTCTCAGGGCTGGCAGCCTTAATGACTAGGTTTCATAATATTAACTCTACGTCATTGTAATTTGCTTCAGATAAAAACATAAAACAAAATGTCTCACCACCTTCATCTACAGTGGGACAAAAGTGGTGAAGTGGTGAAAAGTATTTCACAGATTGGACGTATTTTCACTAATTAATGATTATGTAATTTCTATGAAGATTTAAATGCGTTTCCCTTTCTGTAATTAACCATTTTATTGTTGTATTTTATATATGCATTCTGAACCAAATAACATAATATTGCTTTTTTGTATCTGATATTATATCTGCATCTTAAACATTTTGGCTAATTAAGATTTTGTGATTTTCCACATTTTAACAATTGAAAAAAAAAATCCAATATTATTTCTCTGATATCTACTACAAACCCAGTGAACCAGTTAATAACAATTGCTAAAAGAAAACTGGCAACAGGCTTGCCACTGGCAAGATTAAAACCCAGATCCTTTTTAAAAAATTAAAACAGCAGCAAAGTCTCCAGTTATACAGTACTATATCAGCATCATGTCAATGGCATCTGGCAAGTTGACTGCAGTGCTTCTCTGCTCAGATGACAGATGCTTATGTCTTCAGCAGAAAGTTTTAACTTATTGCTAGACAGGCAATATATTAATCAGCATGAAAGGGAAGCATTCCAGGCAAAGTCTCACATTTGTTCTATTCGAAAAGAAGCCTTAGCCAAAAATATTTAACACTACTACACATCTGGATCACCTATAAGAGAATCTTCTTTATAGAAATGTTATAACCTTTAATAATCTGCTCTTTGGCTTATGAATATGGTAAATAATATAAACATATGATGAACATAAATAATATAAAACCTTGACGGGTAACACAATGACTTAGCTTACAGGTCTCTTCACTGCTTTCTTGCTCTTTCTCTCACTCTTTCTTTTCAGGTTATTTGGGGCTTTGGAATGTGAAGTGAAATGATGTGTTTAAATCACCCAAGGCCATTTTGATTCATGTCTCTCTTTCATTCCACTAACTTTCCACAGAAGTCGTAAAACAAGAGGGTGAATAAATGAATGAATTAATGAATATACATATGCAGTTGCTTATATATGTACTTGCACAGTTAGAGATGGATTACAGAAGTTCTTGCTTTTGCAAGTAAACGAGTGTATAATTAGAGTAGCCTAACAAGACACTCCCAAAAAATGTCCCAAAAAAGTCACAAAAAAAGCCTGGAACATATTTTGGCAATACCCACAAGATCCGGCTACAGCTGTCAAGTGTCAGGATGCACAAGCCAAACCTGGTGTTAACAAAATAGAAGGGCTTTACAATAGATGCCCATCGGTAACAGCTGCTTCATTACAGTCGATGTATAGTAATTGCACAACTACACAGGCATTACAGTCACACAAGTGATGAAGACATAGACTGGCTTGACACAGAGAAAACCATTAGGCTTAATAAGAAAATGGGCTGCACCGTTTCAAAAACCCAAAGCAGGTGTAGCTAGATTAAAACATCTGCTTCATAAGCACTTAATGTTATGAGAATATGGCAGAAGTTACTGGAACATTAAATAGCAAATTACTTTTTGGGGGAAAAATACACATATGTCTGTATTTTGGGAATGCTATTAAAAATCATATCTACTTACAAAAACGTTTCGGTTAGTGAAACTGTCAGAGTGTTTTAGAATGGAATTGTTAAGAAAATTGCCTTAATCTTTAATGGTTTGTGAAAAAAAAAATAGAGAAAATCGAGCTGCTGGTTTATTTCATTAAAAATGCAGATTACCCATATTGCTTTTAAAATGTACATTAAAACAGGGTGGATCTAAAAGCACCAGTAACATGAAATATGATTCAAATTTAGTTTGATATTGTCAGGAAAAGACCATTAATGACCATTAATGAGTGTTGCCATATATTTCCAGATAAATGACACATGATCTCTTTTACTCAGGTACTGATCTGAGAACTCATCTCCTACCCGGCTCTAAAATCACAGGCTGTTAAATATGTGCTGATATGCCGCCAGTATTATTACATCAAATTTTAGGCAAGAGGGAGGTCAAAACCATGGCAGTTTCCTGTTACGAGAGAGACATGCTTTGTGTCTGCCCTGCAGCCAATATTACATCCTGCTGGGCCTCCAGATTAAATCGCATCACCCTTAGCCAACAGCAATCCACTGTTCCCTACCACAGACGCACAAGACATTAGAGATGATGCCTCGAGCAACAGCTAAACAACAATGGCTCAAGTGAGCTGGTGTCCAGACCGTGACCTTTCAGCTATCTTGGATGTAGATATCCAATAGATTCTCTTAGCAAACACAGTTTTGATGACAAAACAATTAACATACAGTATTGATTACAATCTCCATGAATAGATGATCTAATAGTAGCTGACTGCTGAATATCAAAAGAATTTTACAGTCTTTTTACAGAACATACCCTCGAAACGTGTCTAACGATTTTAAACGGGATGATTTTGGTTGCCTTTGATCCATGCTGGCTTGAGCTGTGGCCTCTTCCTACATGTCAAGCAAACAACAAACGTCAAATGAAGCTATACAGTATATATATATATATATGAACAAATACATTATGTACTGTTAGTGTGTACTCTGTTACTATGTTAGAATAGTGTGTACTCTGTTACTATGTTAGAATAGTGTGTACTCTAGTGTATATATGCAGTTTTTTTATAGTGCAACCAACACAATGAATATTATTATTATTACTGAACCATCTCAGCATGTGTCTGTAAAGGATATACAGATTTTAAAATATGACAGACATACTGGATAAACGTTTGAGGAAATGTGCAATAGTCTGCATAACTGTAGTCTAAACTGTTGCCTTTATTAATACACTAGACTAGATGAATATGTTTCGTGAGCATGAACAGATTCTCTCATTTTACAAGGAAGAGATTCCCATTTCCCATATGGCTTTGTGCTGGCAGAGAGATCCATCACAAAGGAATTAGCACAAACATCCTCCTGCTCTGGTCCTTTCAATCGCTGAATGGAGTGCTACAGACCAGGCTAATCAAACTAGGAGTCTTAGACCAGCCAAATCTACTCATTCTACAGTACATTGAACAGACAAAATCACAAGAGAGATCAAATAAGATATCTGAGATCTGGTATTTATTTATTTACTTATTTATTTATTTGTGTGTTTATTTCTAATAAACCTAGTAGTGACCTAGACAGTGATTTTTTTAAGCTAATTAGTCTGTACTTACCTGATCCATAGAGTATTTATCCGCACAGCAGCAAATGAGATTTTTGAGCCTCAGTATGCAGCTACATCTATAATACAGGAAATGAATTATTTAATATGGTTGTATAATTCTAAGGACTCCAAATGTAATGCCATAACATCATAACTTCGGATTATTATTTGCAAGGAATTTATAATCAATGATATAAACAATATGTCTGTCTCTACTAGCATCTGTGTCATGCACTTGATTCAATTAAATTCAATTCAAGTTTATTGTCATGTACTAACAAATGCAGGCATCAGTAATCATATCAGTAATGAAATTCTTACTCGGCGCCAGCTCAACTTTGCATAGTTAAATAAGTAGCACAGATAACATAATAGAATATAAGAATAGATAAGATAATGCAAAAATATACATGCACTATATATATACAGTAAAGGCCAAAGGTTTGGACACACCTTCTCATTCAATGCGTTTTCTTTATTTTCATGACTATTTACATTGTAGATTCTCA
>JAOTRJ010000043.1:18011581-18023132 GCA_028564905.1 Leptodoras praelongus | reverse complement strand
TTTTGATGCTTTCAGTGAGAATCTACAATGTAAATAGTCATGAAAATAAAGAAAACGCATTGAATGAGAAGATGTGTTCAAACTTTTGGCCTGTACTGTAAGTCTTCCCCAAACTGTTGTGACAAAGTTGTAAGCAGACAATTGTATAGCACTGGGGTGTCCAACCTCACACAAAGGGCCGGTGTCGGTGCAGGTTTTCCTTCCAATCAAGCAGGAACCACACCTCATTCCACCTCTTTAATCAATGGATACAATCTATGGATCTTGACTTTCAGTAGCATGTGGCTTGGGTGGAAAGAAAAACCTGCACCCACACTGACCCTTCTCTGATAAAAATTGGACACCCTTAGTATAGGATGTCTTTGTTTGCTGTAGCCTTAAGATTTCCCTTCATTGTAACTAAGGGGCTCAAACCTGCTTCATCATAACAGTGCCACTGTGCACAAACCGAACTCCATGAAGACATGGTTTAATAAGGGTGAGTAGAAGTTCTTGAGTGAGTCATGATTAAGCTAGTCGGATGGGTGAAAATTAAAAGTTGCTGTATCCATGCCCTGTATTTCAACCATCTGGCTTTTCTTTCATTCTTTAACCAGAGACACTTTATTGGGTTCTTTTCAAAGGTCAACACTGCTCTCAGAATTAGGTGTTTATGAGTCATAAATAAAGACGGAAGCTTTTATGAGAAACATCAAACAATTTTGTGAGTTCTTTAGGATATGTGGTTCTATAAGAAGTTCGACTTACAGATTTTATTGCAAAACCAGTTAAATTTAGCATCCCATCAGAATCACTACATATATTAGTAGTGTTTGGTAAAAAGCTTAAAAGCGTATGTTTAAACTCACCATTCCAGTGGTCTTCTCCTTTGGATTTTTCATGATTATTGCTACTTCCTCTCTTACATCTTTGATGAATTGCTCTGCAACTCCAGGCTGTGTGTGCAGCATAGTTACACAAATATGGATGCTGTCAACAGACAAACAGAGGTAAGATATACACAGCAAGGCAAGTTGGTTAGCCTCACTGACATTAATATTTTTCCAGAAGGTCATCCAAGTGGATTTACCTAGATGGGAACTGGAGAGAATTGAGATTCCAGCCCTTTGAGGTGAGAGCATTGGATAAACGGTAGATATCGAATACATTGGAGCCTAGGGCCACCACTGAGACTTCTGGTTTCCCAAACACAAACAGTCCCTCCACTTTACGGACGCTAAGAAAGAAAATCCAGTGCAGAATCAGTTCATTTGCCAATACTGATTAAGCAATGACGCATGAGCATTGTTCTGTCTCTTACCCTGCTGCAATGAGACGGGCTGTTTGAACAACCTTCTTGGTGGCTTCCACGTAGCCCTTCTCTCCCATGTGCATCATGGTGGCCCAGCAGGCAGCGATGATGCCACCAGGTCGAGAACCAGCTATAGAGGGAGAAGCGTAAATTCCTCCTTGCCAATCAGGAGCTACAAAGTACTGGTAGTGGCGATATTTCTTATCTCTGTAGATCACCACTGAGGAGCCTTTGGGTGCATAGCCATACTATAAAGAATAATAAAAACTTAAACATTAGTAACATCTTGGGTAAAAAAAATCATGTTACACGACAACTGGGACATTGCTATTAGGGGCGCACTGATTTATCAGCTGCACATTGGTATATGCTGATATTCGCCTTGTTGACTGCCACTGGCCTATCAGCAAATAAGATGACATTCACTGATGGCAGGGTAGATGGTTATGTGTTGTGTCACATCAGGTTTGTGCTGGGTAAACATTGTGATGTGTACAACGAAAAAAGTTTAGATAAACTTACACATATTTAGCATCAAAATGACCACTGAAGTGAGCCACATTGTTAACCAAATGATTTCATAAAAATTATTCATGCTTTTTTTTCTTTAGGCTTGATAGTGCACTACCTGCATCATCCTGCAGGCTATATGGATAGCCAAAAGGGTTAAGTTAGTTGCTAGAGGTCATATGTATTAAATGTTATATTATGGATGGAATATGTGCCAAGTGTGGAATTATGCTGTGTGTCTGTGTATCACGCTGATGATTTCTGTAATAACTGCACCATCAAAGAAATAAAAAAAATAAACAATGTCAGCATCAACTATCAACAAAATTATCATTTTAAACATTGCTATTGGCATCAGCCCAGCATTTGACAATCTGTGCATCCCTAATGATTGTACATTTCCCATTCTGGCTTTTGAGTTGTTTAAATTGCTTCTAGGCTTACTTCTATAACTTTTCAGTCAACAATAATGAATAACTGGTTAGCACCCAAACCAGCAGAAAACAATTTTCCACTCATATTTCAGACCTTATGTGTGTCTGCTGAAATGCTTGTGACACTTTTAACTCGGAAGTCGAATGGCTCCAGCTTGAACCCAGCCTTTTCCATGAACACTATAAGGAACCCACCCAGGCAGGCATCCACGTGGAAGGGAATGTTGTACCTTTCTGCCAACTAAAAAAAAAAACATTATTAGTGATTAATTCACATACGTGTGTGACATCTAATATTTATTAAATGGTGATGTGGTGAGCTTGTATTATTGCAAATATTAATCGGAAAAGCAGACACATTTTTACCTTCCCTACTTCCACAATGGGGTCTATGATCCCATGAGGGAAGTGAGGAGCAGAGCACACCAGCATGGCCGTATTCTTAGAGATGGCTCTCTTCATGGCCTGGATTGACAAAGCAAAAATGATCTAATGATTACTGATCATAAATATCTGGAAGTCTATCTGTTTATCATGTGTACACTTCAAGTTGTACCTTTACATCGACTTTCATGGTCTTCTTATCCAAAGGTATATGAATCAGTTTCATTCCAAAGTAGTGCGCTGCTTTGTCAAATGCTGCGTGGGCGCTTACTGGTGCAATTCTTCAACAAGGACAGTCAGCACAACATAGACATTGTCAGGATAAAACGTTTTAATTTCCAACAATTCTGTAGGTTCTGTATACTCATAAATCTACATATCTGACAAGGGACTATTTGTGTAGCAGTCTGGAAAAAAAAAATCTGTCAGATGTAGCCGTTCCGGAAAAAGCTACTGCAGAGAAGCAAATAACGCAAATTCCAGATTTTAGATTGTAGAACATTTTAAATAAAAGTGTCCCAAGCTTTGTACATTTCACCACAATAGCAGTGCTTTAACTGCTTTAACTTACCTATGATTGTGGCCTGCAACTACTTGACTTGACTTGACTTGCAGAGATCACTTTAAGTAAGATGGCATTTTTTAAATAATTTATTTTAATTTCTAACTTGCTAGCTAAGTGTTATTTCCTGACTTACACTGAGATGGCAGCAAATAATGCAAATTAAAATGGGAAATTTAGCCAATAGAAAAAAAGACTGAACAGTTACCAGTAGAGAGAAGAGATAAAAATGAGGCTACACTTCATCCATAAAATTTACCTCAAAAAATGTTTTCAGAACTTATACTCATTGTATAAGTGCCAAAATATTACCATGTGAAGCATTTCCCCAAGCTGCCACACATTTATAGAACAAACAGTATGACTTTATGAAAATGTGCTATACAGGTTCACACACGTCGGGGGGAAAAAACAACATACATCTCTGGATATTTGATTCCTCGCTCATAAGCCAGGTCTCTGTATGCCTTACAGGCCATCAAAATGCTCTCAGTTCCACCAGAGGTGACCTAGATAAACACACAAGCCATGAAAAGCAGATTTATTACATTTGTTTATTACTTTTTTTCATAGTGATTAAATGGCCATATTTAGTCCATATCTCCATGTGTAATTTTGAAATTGACAGTAGAAATATAGTTTGCACTTTAAGACAAATGCTAATTTCCATACTAGGTGCTGTTTTTGAGTGAATATTTCATCAAGAATAATATTCTCAAGATTAATATTCTCATATATAGCTCCCATTTTCAGCTCTCTTCCTGCTTGTTTGTATGTTATTTATCTTCTACTCTGGTAGTATTTTTGTGTCTAACTTCTTGCATTGCCAAATTAGGGGTTTCACAGTATGCTTAGCATCTGTTTATATCCCTCTGCAATTCCGTAAAAGGTCAATATTTTCTTTCTTGTAAGTCTTGTGAAGGCTGTTTTCCTTTTCCTGTTGACTCGTAACTTGACTACAAACTGCTCGAGAGTTTGAGACTCTCTGAATCTTTAATGCTTTACGGAAGACTTTTCAACACATTCAAATAAACCGTTTACAGCAGATCAACATGGCAACAGACTTTTGAGCTTAATAATAATGTTCACTACCTCCAAGGTAATTAAATAATTGAGAAATGATACTGTAATTGGTTTAGAATAGGAAGAAAAACAAGTAAACATGGTATTTTGTTTTTAGATGACCTGTAACATGGTGGCGTTTGAGTGCCATTTTTTCAAAAAGACAAAACAGGAACAAAGAAGAATACGATTTTGGAATTGAGAGGTTGGCTACAAATAAAAAAAAATGTTTTGTCAAGTTTTTCCATTAATAATGAATCATGAAAATGAGCTTACTGTGCCACATGACTCAGGCCCACCATTGAAGAGAGAACACGTCATGCGCACCACCTCTGCCTCCATCTTTCTCACTCCAGGGAAGATGTCTGGGTGGAGTGGATTACTCCAAGCAAACTCACCATACACCTGGTGAGAGGGAGTCAAGACACCCGTCATCAACATACTCCAGTTTTGCCATAGTGTGTTAAGACTTAAGATGGAATTTGATCAAATCTGCAGTTAACTATAAAATAACTCGGCACCTTCACCAGAAGATCTGTGAGCTTTTCATCTCCCCAATAGACAGTTCCTGAGACTTTGCCTTTGGACCACTGCACTTCATCTGAAACAAAAAGCACATTCATTCATAGTCATATGTGAGCATCCACTGAGTAATCCACAGAGTCACTGGGAAAGTTTCTGTAAAGGGGATACAATACGACATTGTGTTTAAAATGAAACTCAGTTAGGGAAAAGAATTCTCAGCAACGCAAAGTGCATACACGCACGCACACACAACAATACACACAGATGTATACTTCAAGCCAGTTGTACACTGGAATTAAAGCAATCTTATAAGATGTAAACTTGTCAGCTATAAGATGATCCAGATAAAATCTAACCCAAATTCTACAACAAACTGTACAATAACTTATTCTCCATGTCATATTATATTATGAAGGTCCTGTAATAATAGACCTGCATATGAAGGTTCTGCTTAAGTCATCAACTGGCGCAATCTGAGCTTGTGTAGGAAATGAGGTCACAAAAACTGAACAATTCATCAAAGTGAGCATGTTTGTTTTTACATTTCACCCATTTCCTGCTTGCGCAACCATTTGTTGCAACGGCACTAAACTGGCCAGCAGTGAACATCACATTATGCATTTTAATAGCGCTGATCTAGAGTTTTTATCTGTGGCTGGCAACTATACAGTGTAAACCTGGCCTAAGGTGTGCATTTAAATACCGCGGTCTATCATTTTTTGCATAGAGCCCAACACTTGAAAAGACTCACTCAGTGACTGGTACTGCCTGATGCTGTCTAGGACTTGTTTCTGTGTGAGGCCCTGTGCTGGCAGGCACTTTGTGTAGCTCATTCCTTCCTTTAGCGTGCACAGGCTCATGGACATGTCATCCAGAGCCTTGTTTAGCTGGTTCTGAATCTTCAAAAGGGAAAGAAAAATAACACAGATAAATTATCCATCCACGTTGTTGATTAATTCAGAGTTGCTTGGAGGTGAACATGGGTATTAACTGTGTGCAATTAATGGACACTATTTGTTCAGAAGCATGTGGATATTAAAGCACACAACTGTCCCTTCACTGAAATTATAGGGTCAAATGTTTTCCAGCATGAAAGTGCTGCTGTGCACAATGCAGATGAATTAGAACGGTATGTGTGCACCAGTCTTTCTTCCTAACATCAGTGCCCAAGCTCACTATTGCTCTTGTTGCTCAGTGGGTAGAAATTTCAGCAATCAGGCTCCAAAATCTAGTGGAAAACCTTCCCAAATGACTGGAGGCTGCTATAGCAGCAACTGGGGCACCAACTATGGAAAGGGATATTCAGCAAGCACATATGGGCATCATGGTTAGATATCCACATAGCTTTTGAGTTAAGTTTATAATTAAGTTTATAAGTAACTACGTGGAAGCGATATCCATAAACATACATACAAATTTACATATTCATATCTGTTAGACATTACAGATAAAATTATATGTGATTACGAAATTACAGGCTCCTGTATGAAATTACTGTTTCCTACCAAGCTGAGGATAGGAAAACTCATTTTCAAGCAGATACATAACATTTCTAAGCAGCTGATGCCCAAATGACATGAACTGAAATTACAGTGTCATGATACTAACTGTGTCAAAAGTTTCACTCGTGCTACAGACTGATGAGGATGAGTCACAGTGTGTTAGAGCACCAACAAGGAAAACCTTGAAACCTCTTTTAGGGAAGCATTGAAAAAAAGAGAACGACAAAGCACTTACTGACGCGCCAACAAAAGGGATTTTTCTGAGGAGTCGAAAGCATTGCTTCTTGGTTCTAGACAGCAGACCTGCAGACCAACAGACAAACAGCAGAACATGTGACATATTTTAGGGACAGATATGCTTGAACGTCACAAAAAAAGCCAACAAAACAGTACAGAGCCTGAAGGTGTAATGTTACAGTACCAGACCTGAATATCTGTATACAGATATAAGGATATACTATTATAAATATTACATTAAATACAATAACCATTTCAACATTGCAAGTACTAAATTAGTACAGTCCCCTCATTCAAAGGATCTGATTGAGTAATATCCTGCTGTACAATCATGTGTCATGTGACAAGCTTGTCTGTCAGTTTTCAGTAAAGGCGATTAGTACTGTGCTATATTATAAAGTATAATATAGTAATTATAGAGAGCAGAGAAATTATGCATAATTATGTAAATATCAATCAGATAAGTGGTGCCTCCATACTGACAGACGAGCTTGTCACATGACATGATTGTACAGCAGGATATTACTCAATCAGATCCTTTGAATTAGAGGAGTTTTAATTAAAAAAAAAAAAAAAGCTGCACTTTCTTTCACCGCCTGTCGAAAGTGTAGACTACTGAGTGACACACTAATGCTACACCAAGTCTATCAAATTAGTCTGACCTCATGGATTTACTTACTCTCCTTCTGAAACAGGAAGTCTTTGAGCCACACTGCCGCAAGGGTAGACACCAATGTTGATGTGATGATCTGCCATGGCTCCAAACCACTACACATTGAGTTAATGTAGCGTGTGAACTCCTCACAGTAAAGCAGGAGCATCTCCTTATAGATCCCCAAAGCACCCTGAGAACAGAATGATCAATACAGTCAGTTGAGACCAATTCAGGAGCAGTGCGGTGGTACGACGGCTAGTGGCGTCCCTCACTGTTCCTGAGTTCCGAGTTCAAACCCGAGTTACGCTCTGTGCAGAATTTTGACTGTTCTCCCTGTGGCCAGCTGGGTTTCCTTAGGGTTCTCCAGTCTCCTCCAGCTGTCCAAAACATGTAGGCAGGTGGGTTCATTATCCTAAATTATGCCTAGGTATGACAATGTGTGCATGATGGACCGGTGTCCCATCCAGGCTGTAATCCTGCCTCACGGCCAGTATCCCCCCAGTTGAGCCACCATAACCCTAACCATGATACAGCTGTGATTGAAGATGAATGAATGAACGAATGCTTCATTCCTTGTTCACATACAACTCATTTAAATTAGGAGTGCAAAATTAAAAACCAGGCTAGTGGGCAGCACCTGAGAAATCAGGAAAGAGTTTCTGTTACTATGGGCAAGAAATAGGTCAAGAAACAGGTTCTGTTGCTATGATTTACATCACTTGCCTTAGTGGATTATGTCATATTTATGACTGTAAAGACTACATATGTTAAATAGTAACAAGATAATCTCCAGTTCTTCTTACACAAGTTCCAAGACAGCAGTCAGTTCAGTGGAAGACAGGTCAGACAATCCTATTAGACATGTTTTGCTGTTTCTTATCAATTATCAAGGACCTATGACCGACTGAACAGCCAGTGCAATATCCAACTGAAACAGAATCGTTCGGCGTACACATGCAAAACTACCCACACGATATTATTCCAGAGCATGTATGAAAATCCAGTAACCACTTTTCACAGCAAACATTTTTGCTTTTGTTTTTTTGTTAGGATAAAAGAATTTAAATGTATTATTAAGTTATTTTTTATTATACATTTATTATATTATTATTGTTGTTAAAAATATGTATTTATATTTTGTTTAAATAACACATATAGACCTGAAGGTTTTTGTAAGTCCTGCACTTTGGGGTATGCACTTCTATCACTGTGAGGTTAGGCTGAAGGTTGACTAGATAATATCTTCGATAACCCCACTTTTATTATAGCTTTTATTATAGAGTCAAAATGTCAGCAGATAGTGCTATCTCGAATAACCATGGCTGACGTGCCCTTGCGAGGACATTTCATCAAACGAGAAGATTAGAAATAATTGTCAAATAATAACGGTGTGTAATTACAATACTACTTAAAAAGGTATTACAGGAATGACTTGTTCTGCAGTCTAGAGAGCGTACTAGTTCGCTTAGTGTCGTGAATAAACAAGCAAAAATTGCCAGGTATTACCAAGAGACCAGGGATCACAACTCAAACTCAAACTTCTAGTGGACACAAAAATGTGTATAGATGCGGTGACTTCACTGCACTTTCACTGCAACTCCTCGTCAAAAATGGAATTCGTTCTCAAATCACACATTTCTTTTACTATTAGGAATGTATGAGGGATGATTAATCCTGAGGTTGTTGTAGTCCCTGCCCAAGACCACGCCCAGCGAACAGAAGTTTAAACTCCAAGATCTGACAAGCTCGACACGGTGAGCCAAGACAAGAAAGCCGTTAAACAGGTCACAGATCACAACAGAAACCGGCTGGAGTGAATACCCATTGTGACTTCAAGAAAGTCTCTAAACATAACAAAGAGGCTACATAGGACCATGTGATTACCATGAGTCCCTGGGTAACTGTTTATATGTGTAGGTTCAATATTCATTCCCCTACAAAATCAACATTAAGCAAGCACCTTTTATTATGAAATTTAACATGCCGTCACAGAGCTAGTCTTTGGTTTGGCTCTGCCACAATTTCCTCAAACAGTTCCTCAAAAAAATCGTTCATGTCACGTCATGTCGTTTGTCATGTCTCCTTTGCTTCAGAAAACAGATCAGCTTAGCTTAGAAGTGTCACTGCTAATAAATGTGCTGCTGTTACGTTATCTTTAGAGGGCAAAAGTTAAAGAGAGCAGGAGTTTTTTCAAGCAGTATACATGCCTGCTTTGCACACAGGAGAGGCAATCCTGACCTGGGTAAAGGAGATATTGAAGGTCAACATAAGAATAAAGCAAACATACAAAAAAAACCACTATACAACCTTGTTTTTCATCAGTAGGCCTATTTGAGGTGGCTATAATGAGATGCAGACAATTTGACAGATAATATTTAGCCTGCAAATAAATACATTTCCACCCCTACATATTCAAGACCACATAGTTGAGTTTGCACAGCTAAACAATTTTCTTTTTTGAGTCTGAAAGCAGATCATATTTCTCAGAAGACAGTAAACACCCTGTAAATTCAACACCGTGGTTGGTTCCTTCCGCGTTGGGGAATGTTTGAATGAGCTAGAATCTCAAGCTTTATGCAGAAAAAAACTGCTCAAAACAAGATCACTGAAGCCCGTAGTATCCGTTTCTATGCGTTTTCCATAACAGAGTGCTGCATCGTTTCCAAGTATTATGGTAGACACAAATCGGATCACGACAGAATAAACCATGACGGTTGAAAGCACAAGGGCCTGTGAAACTACTATGAAACAGCACAGTAAAAGTAGATGTGCCCACTGACTTCATTGTATACTGGCAATAATAGCACTTCCTGTATGTTTGTGGCATATACACAGGGGGTTTCCTGATGGAGAAGCACACAATGAAGTGTTTCAGTGGGGAAAGTTCCCACACCACACCTGCAGAAATGACCATGAATATGGTAAATATGGCACCACACTAGCAGCCTGAAGCCAAACGGTTTGTCTCAAAGCTCAAATACCTTTCGGCATATACACAAACACCTTGTTGGTATAGAAGCCAAAGGACCTCTATAATAAATAATATTAAACTGTACCTTTAGTTGCCTCAGTAGTACATATTTCTTTAGTGTGTCTACCTAGACTTAGTCTGGAAACCTGCAGCAGTACATAACAAGTACATAAAAAATCTTACCTTTGAGTAAAGATTTAAAGGTGCACTATATTACCTGCAGCTTTAAAGATAAATGATACACACTAAGGTAGAAGTGCACCACCCCGTAGACAGGTTTAGCACCTTTTTTTGTACTTTTAGCTGGACATGAGAGGGCAGGGGTGGCTGGGGTGGTTACTGAATAGATGGTTGGGGGTTCACGCCTCAGCACCACCAAGCTGACACTGTTGGGCCCCTGAGCAAGGCCCTTAACCCTCAACTGCTCAGTTGTATACATGAGATAAATGTAAGTCACTCTGAATCAGGATGTCTGCCAAATGCTTTAAATGTAAATGAAGTGAGATAGGTGTTGCCTGAGACAGCTAGGGAGAGTCGGTGCATTAGGAAGCTCCAGCAATAACAGACCCGTGTGGTTATTGCTCAGAGTAAAGAGTCACATGGAGGAGCTACAATGTGTCAGGCACTGCCTTGCAAGTTTATTAGATCTAATAGAAGAAACTGATTCTTTCCAGCACAAAGGATATCTGATTCCTTTGACTATTAAACTGGACAACTCAAACACGCTGAAGTGCGTATTAGATCAGTTACTTGTCGTTTGTTTAGATGAGCTGCCGGCTGTTTCCAATCCAACACGCACAAGCGGCGTTAAAGACACTTACCATGTAGTCCATGCTGCTCCAAAACAGGCAGATCGGGAGAACGCAGACGCCTCTGGTGAAAAGTCGGCTGGTGAGCTCTTTTGTTTGCCTTGTATAAAGAGCGACGGGCGATTGAGCTACATAACAATCACGGACTCGACCTCAGGAAGTGCACACCGGTGGGCAGATTCGCTTTGCACTGATCTTTAACGGCTAGGATTTCCGCCAGGCGCGCAAGCTCACCCCAAAGTATGAGCTACAGATCCGTGCAGAGCCTCAACCATCTACAGACGCTGCCCAAACGCTTTGGTCGCGAGTGACGTAACCCGGAAGAGTGCTCGAGATCTGTTCAGTGATTGGCTGCTGAGTGCTCGAGATCTGTTCAGTGATTGGCTGCTGAGTGCTCGAGATCTTTTCAGTGATTGGCTGCTTTTATGGTATCTGTTTGTGTGCTCGGAGCGCAGACTGGTTATAAACTCAGGAGGGTTTGGGCTTCAGGGTGTTTGTTCTCGTTTGTGTGCGTTTAGACGTGTGGGGTTACATTTACATTTACATTTATGGCATTTGACAGACACCCTTATCCAGAGTGACTTACATTTATCTCATTTATACAACTGA
>JAOTRJ010000043.1:17961040-17971108 GCA_028564905.1 Leptodoras praelongus | reverse complement strand
ATAAAATCTCAGCGCTTTTAAAGTCAGAGGTGACAGAAGGTATGAAAAAGCACAGTGCCAGACTCTGTTATGACAACGGGTGCAGCATCACCAGAGTCATGCTGTCACGTCACGACAGACCAAAACCTAAGTTCATTCGAAGCCGAATTATCACGAATATCTCAGAGTGACGCTCTCTCTACGTCATACCACTGCAAAAGCTACTCAGCGGTATCCCCGGGTAAGTCACTTATGTACCCACGCACAGCTAGAGACTCTCGCACACTGACACTCACATCCTACACAAAATGCGTGTGAAGATGTTTCTCAGTGCGTGCACACCTGCCCACTCATTCTCTCTTTCAGGAGAGTGTTCGCAGTGGACTCTCTCGCCCACTGCCAGGGTGACGTGTGGCTGACAGCCGAGGTGAGGTCACCGCAGGTGGAAATATCACAGAGAACCAAGAGAGCTCTGAGGACAGATGACGACTCTGCAGTGAAGAGGCTGCTAACCTGACGTTCGGAGCTCTGCCTCTGCTCAAACCACAAGGCCTCAGAGAGGAAAAAAACTGAGAGGGAGAGGTGGATAGATATAGAAACGGAGAGTGCAGAACACACAGAAGGAGAAGAAGACAGAAAAACGGCTTTGTAGACACACTGATACATGAGAGAAGGTAGGAGGGGGTGAGTGGGTGTAGATTCAGAGGCAGAGTGTGAAAATGAGGAGGTGATGTGCGTGCACAGTTTTTGCATATATGTATGTGTGTGTAAAGGGACACAGTAACAAGTCGATCAACGCACATGGCTGGTGGGTGTCGATAGACTGAGCATTGGGGTGCATGTGGGCAGATGGGAGGATAAAATAGGGACAGGGAGACCTACACGACAGACCCACACATATCTCCAGCCACTGCTGTCTACGCTTTTTCTCACCTCAGTTTTTTTTTCCTCCAACCACATTAATGTCATCCAAATATTATACAGATATTAGATGAATGCTAATTGTAAGCCATACATCATACCGCATGAGTCAAAAAGGCCAATAACTCACGGTAGCATTAGGGAAGTGAGATAATTGCTGGCAAGCTCTCCCTTTCACACATGATCAATCATCCCAACTAATATCAAAAGTCATTTCACTACAGTGATGCAGCCAAGAGACGTGTTTTACACATCTTGTACTTAAAAGCTTTTCCAGATTGCTCTCTATGTTGTATCTGAACAGAAAAGAATATGTTGCTTTTAGGAAGTAAAAGCCTAGGCCAGTTTAGGAAGCACTGAGCTCTCAGCAGAAGTGAAAGTTATCTTCAAGTCAAAAGGAGTGGACAAGAGGAAGTATTAACAGGACAACCCAGTCTGTCATCAAACGCTGTTTCTACACTGTCCAAATGAGAGTCTGATGCTTCTGTCACGTACATAAAATGTTCGTAAAAGGGTCCCAAGTGGTGGACATTTGGGTCTAAACTGCTTTCTGTGTCAAGTCCTTAGTCCTCCTGGCTATTATAACAGACCATGTTAAAAAAGCAATCCTAAGAAGTCTTTGTGAAAATACGCAACCTGATACATGAATAGACTCTCTGTAACGCAGGTTTCTAACCCTACTCCCGGATTACCCCATATCCTGCACGTTGTAGTGTTTTCGCTGCTCCCAGCACACCAGATTCAACTAAATTAACAGCCCTGCCTGAGTTGAAGTGGGTGCATTTGGGGAGGGAAAACGCTAAAATATGCATGACAGGGGGTAAACCAGGACCAGGGCTGGGAACCTGCGCACAACAGGGACAAACCCATGGACATCATAATGATCCTAAACATAATACTTTCGCTTAAGACAGTACCATCAGCAACATGCTGACTGTAGCGATGCCTCTGTATTCCTTAGTGTGCTAGTTTTAATTTAAAAAAAAAATTTTTTTTTTGCTATACTGTTAATACTTTAAAGTTTACATTTTACAAGCACTAATGTATACAGCTACACTTTCTCTTGATATAGTCCTCTATTCCTGCTCTGAATAAATTTCCCCTGGTCACATGTCACCCAGCCACTTGTGCAACAGAATTACTAAAACAAGAAGTAACCTTTTTTTCTTTCCTAATGATACCACTGTTGCTTAAACAAAATCAGTATAGCAGTAACAAAAAGGACGTAGTGATTTACAGTGTCACGTCTACTAACACGCATGATCTGAAGTCCCTCTGATCTATAAGCACGATGTCCTGTTATTATCCTTATAACAACAAAGTGTAAGACGGTGGAGAGAAGTGCCATAAGATCATAAGAATCTAAAAAACAATCTCACCACTGAAGGGGTTGAGGCCTCGGTTCACTCTCTGCAATATGGCATCCCTGACTTCTCTTCTCCTTACACATTGGATGCCCAGGTTCTGGAAACTATGAATAAAAATCACGGTCAAACCGAGGATACAGTGGAGTACACTCAGAGAGTCATATCAGGACAGACATTCAACATAGTGGACAGTGGTTAGACAAAACCATGCAGGTTTAAATTACACATTTTGCATATCAGGGGAATCCCCTCACGCCAGTCCTTCTCAAAAACATTTTGACATTAAACAAAGATGGACAGATCTTCAGGAGAGATGTGTTGCAGTATGTGCATAGTGGTGTGTGATACTCAAAATCCATAAAGAGAGCAGGCAGAGGGAGATGGGTTAAGACAAAACAATACTTTTTGCTATTTTTTCCATTCTGACTGTTCTACTCTAATGTGCATTTGATAATATGTAAAATAAATATGTACCATAGCATTAACTTCGCCCAGTGTGTCTGTGAAAGCAGTAATAATCAGACTTCAGACTTACGCAATAACTCTGCGTTCAGGCCCAAATTCTGCCTCGTAATATCCATCCTTGCAGTCTTTCCCCACCAAGTCATGTGGGTGTGGTTTATATGGCTCGTTTTTGGTTACCAGTGACACGCGCACTTTTCCTCTTCCACAGGTGTTCAGAATCTGAGGAAGGAGGAAACATTTTAGGAAGACTGATCACTGCTTTAAAAAGGATGACCTAGGTATGGGACTCCACATGAGATATAAGTTGAAATGCCATATACCTGGATGCTTGGATAAGTTCTGTTATTGTCAGAACTTCTTTCTCCAGGTATACTCCCAGCTGAACGGCCTTCACACTTATACCTGAAGCGCATGCCTCTTTGTTTGGGCTGTTCAAAGATCTGTACACAGGGCTCTCCCACTAATCAGAGACAAAAAAAAAAAAAAACGAGTTCAGACGGTGAATGCTGAATCCAGTAATCTAGCCTATATCAGCAGCTATAGAAGACACAAAGAACATAAGGCAGATCCCATTACACAAAAAAAGCAAAACAGCCACATTTTAGAGAAACCAGCATGCCAGAAAGCAGGCAATGTGATACATTAGCAGAAGGTTCACAGGTCCTGAGAAACCCTGCAAAACTGCCAGCATCAAAACATCTGTACACCACAGCGTTTTTTCCTCAGAACCTGATTGTAACCACAGCCGACATCAAATAATTTCCCTGTTGCTACACCTGTCTGTATACACTGCTCACAAGCCATCTGACGTGCCAGTGGACCACAGGGTACGATTATGATTATCAAAGCTTTATCGCACAGCTGTTCATGCACAGCTGTGCATGGCATGAGATGCTCAGTTCCTGTTCCAGTGTCTACTTGTCAAACAAGGACACCGTCTGTGTTAGCCAGGTGTAGATCTAGAATATGAACACAACACAGAGGAGCTGGGGTCTGCAGGCAGGATGTGGTGCTGCCCGGCTCTCCATCAGGCACATGCAGAAAGTGCTGTAGAGCAGTGAGTACACACAGATCACCTCTCTCACACACACAAACACCTACCTGCTCTGCTGGCAACACACAGGAAGTGACCTACACTACAACCTCAGCAAACCACCCATAGCACCCATAGTAAAAAAAAAGGAGGGAAGTAGGTAAATAAGCAAGAGGTAAAAGCAAAGGAGAAACTTGGCGGGTCAGGAGCAGTTATTAATGACTTACTGTTCAGTACAGGGAAATGAGCTGTGCAAGAAAAGAGGAGAGGAAATCAGTACGGGAAAGAAACAAGCGCACAATTTGATAACGACGCTGCAAATGGGAACTTGAAGTCGAAAGCAGTTGACAAGATGTTCCTCATTTTGATTTCCTTCTGCGGACAAGTCTGCCATGAATTTCATAAACTCATCACGGTTAAATCGTATTTTAAGTTTCATAAACATAGCGACATCCTGCCACTTGTGAGGCACAATCACTATTATTTCAAACTGGCGATTCACTTAGAAATCACGTACAGTAGGTGTTAATTAATCAAGTACAATTACTGTACATATGAGATGCTGTAATTATGACTATGATTCATTACTGTCAGGTTAAGTAAGAGTTTAACCAGAAAGGCTAATTCAATAATCTTATACTTACCCTCCATTTCTGTGGACAGCCTGACTACAGTTTACTGTACGTGTGTCTAGATTCGACTGAATGAGTGACGAAGGAACGCGATGATGTTAAGTAGGGATGTGTCGCGAACGAGTCGACTCTGGGAGTCGCGAAGAGTCGGTTCTTACGACGCCGAGTCCAGAAGATCACGTGACACTCCCTGAAGATTCACCCGTGCTCTATTCAGGATTCTCTGCCGCCGTTCATCACACTCAAATGCATCAATATAAAAGCATCCAAAATAACAGAGTGATTTCTCTGGCGCAGAAAAATAAAAAGTGAGCAAGTTTTAGTACAGCTGTACTGTCTCTAGTGTGTAGTGTACGTGTGGTGTATGGCGAGACAAGAATGAAAGACAGGAAATGTTTGTGTAGTATTTTTGCGCTTAATTCAATAGATTGTATAAGGAGCACAATTCGAGCTATCGAGCTTTTATAATAAGTCTTAGAATAAGTGCCAAATGGATTGAAACTAGCAGTGAGCCGATTGGGAGCCAAAAGAATCGACTCTTATTGTTCAGTTAAACCGAGTGAACTGAGTCGAAGAAGAGAGTCAAGAGTCAGCGCTCTAACGACAAGTCTCGGGAAATCCCCAGCTTAAAAACCACGCCCCTTCATTCTACAGCCAATCAGATTAAAGCGTAGCTAGTATAACACGCCCACCGATCACACCTCTATATTTCAAACGCTTAACTATATTATTTCTATTGTATTGTTTTACATGAAATGTCAGAAAACACAAGTTACTAAATGGTTAATGGATCGTAAACGGCAGCCGGTTCAAAACCAAGTGTGAAAGCTAAACTTAAAAAAAATATTTTAATGGCCAAATCGATATTAGTTGTTTTGTCGCTTATAATTTAGACTTTTGGAAAAGTGACTGACTAAATAGGCGGTGTGTGTAAATGAAGGTAAACGTTGTAAACACTGTATAAACTCGACAAAGATCGCTGGCGTTATACGGCACCTTCGTCATATTAAGGGTAATCCCCTGTAACGTCATTCGTCTGCCTACACGGAGAAATGGGAATCTCCCAGAGAACGAGAACAAGGAAGTTTATTTTAAACAATAGAAAAATAAATAGTTGGGGATTAGATGAGTATCAAAATCGCACGTTGAACAAATAATTCAAACACACAGGTTACTATATCCACTCCAAGATATAAACAATGAAAATAACATTTGCCGAAGTGATGCAAGTGACCTAAATGCTGAGCAACCTAAATACACTACGCCCAAAAGGTCAGACTAGCCCTACTAAATGTTAAGTCAAAGTAGAGCGCATGCACAGAGACAGTATTATTTGGTCATGCTGTTTAAAAAAGGCATCCTTTTCTGCTTTAGTGAACTGCATAACGGAGGGTCAATAACCCTATACAAGACTTATATGAATGAATGAATGAATGAATGACTCGCCAAGAGCTCTTGAGGCAGTTTACTTCTTCTGAGCCTTCATTCCGATCATTAGGTGCTTTGGTACTTTTGCATGGCAAATTGCCAGAAAGAGAGACATCACGACGTTAACACGCCCCCGGAGTTCATCCGAATTACAGACACAAATAAGTGGCGCAATAATAAAGAAGCCGCTACATTCCCCCATTTTTGATTACTTTACATCACTTCATTCCCCCGAAAGAAAATACAGTTCGCCTAATTAAACACACTCATTACACCACAGTGTAAAAAAAAGTATTTACTCCAAAAACAGAAGACGAAAGGAGCCAGGCAGGACGATTCCACCAAACTTCCTATGAGGAAATGAACTGCTGCGTGCACCACGATGGAAATTACGGAGTATATAAACAAAAAGTGCAGTGAAGACAGTAGACATAATGGGGTTTTGTAACTTTTTTATGGTCTCAGTTTCAATGAGGCAGAAAACATTATATACAAAAATACGTATTGAAATAGAACTTTTGCCCTACCAAAGAAAAAAGGATACTTTGTGTGTGTGTGTGTGTGTGTATATATATATATAGTTTGTATTTTCCCCCAAAACAAGTTCAACACAAAATGTCAAAACCTGTCTGTGGAAATGAGGTTTGAACAAATCTCAAACTGCAACTCCTGCAATATAAAAAAGTTATTCGGTACAAATAAATAAAAGGTGAAGAAACCCCAAATGAGTAGCAAGCCTCGTTTTTAATACTTTTTTTTAAACTGTACATCTATGAGAAAACCACTGGTTTGTGGAAAGAAAAAAAAAAAAAGCAATGAGAAATCAAAATTTTTCTCCATGTATCTCTTTTTGCTGAAAATAATACGCTGCTGCCAACGAAACCTCCATGGGAGGCGCAGGGGTGAAGCCCTAAAGTCAGGGAATAAATCTCTCTCTCACACAGACACGCACACACTTCGCTCTGAGCTCATACTGCAATAATATAATCCATTCAGCAAAACACAAGCCTACCGTGACCTGCTGTGTCCACCCTGGCCTTACAAACAATACCCAACCTCAGCCTTCACTCTTTGTTGCTGGTGTGGGAAGTACACGTGCTAGGTCAGTGGGCTGATCTCAGTAAACAGGTCATGTTTAGGACAAAAGCAAGCCCACTCTGCTCCCACTCAGCCTTCAATAATGTCCTGGTCTAAACACTAATCGAAAACCATGACAGTCGTAGCAAAAGAATGAGAAGTGGGGAAACAAAAAAACAAAAAAAACAAAAAAACACCTCCTTTACACAAAACATTTTTTTAAACTTTTTTTTTTTGTTAGTAAAAACTACAATAGAATGGTATAGAAAGATTAACAATGACTTTAAAGACTTTATATACAAACTACATCTACTGTACAAGTTACATTTCAAAAGACGCTCTGATAGGTGTCCACTTAGCAAGTATTTTTGACACATTGAGGCAGTATACATATATATAAAAGCCATAGTCTAATACTTTATACTGATAATGTTTTACAATATCTGAAGGAAGATCAGATGCACTCCTGTGGCAGCCTGAAATTAAAAGCACTGATGCTGTCCACAATTGTCTGGCTCTCTCAAGTAGCCTCCAGGCAGACAGTCTGAATGATGGTAAATTAAGATGAAAAGAAAAAAAAATAATCCCAGAATGGCTACCACATTTATCATTACCTATGGAGAGTTCACTGCTATCGGTTAAGAGTGAGTCTGATTGAGTTCTTAATGACACGCAGGTTGCTCGTAGGTACTGGAGAGGAAGCATCTGGCAGTTCTTTACTGGGCAGTCTCTGAAAAGACAGACATACACACATCATACAATCCACTTTATTCCATGTTTTGAATGACTGTGATCGCGACATGCCAAATACCTGTGTTCTTGATGTATCGATAGTGGGAATGGGCATAGGCTTTGTAACTGCATGACCCTCCTGTTCAGAAGAGATTTTAATGACGGCAGATTGACAAGTATACATCAATTTTTTAAAGGATGTAAATGTGCAGGAAATGTAGATAAACAAATAATAAGAAACTTGTATACATGGTATTAACATGCAAAATAAATTACCCTTGGCGGGCCGTCTCCTGCTTCCTGTCCATTAGAGGAAGGAGGATATGGTTCTTTAAACGTATATTCATCAGTGAACACCTGCTGAACAAAATTAATAGAACAAACACAAGAAACGTCAGAAGGGCAGACTGTACAGAAATCACAAAACACAAAGTCTTAAAGGTGAGAAGAATAAAGCTAGAGAGACTAAATTAAATAAACAAAAATAAATACAGAAACAATTAAATGAATGCATCAGAGTATAAACTTAGTGTAAACAGAAGGAGAATGGTAAACCAATCATCTTACTTGTGCACTTACTACATTAAGTAAGTTACTACATACCACAGCCTGGGTGGAAGTGGGCTACTTACCTGCTCGGTGTCTTTCAGTTTCTTGTGCGGCTCCTCCAGTGAGGGCGAGTGGGGCCTCTTGGGTGCAGCTCCATTCAGACCGTTGGTCACATCAGATGAGCTGGTGTTGGGTGGGCTCGTACGTGGCATCACGTTCCGGCCCACCACTGTTGGAATGGTGCTCCCTGCGACAGGCACCGTGGGCTTGGCCGCCTGTGGGACTGATGTCTCTGAGGTAGGAGAGAGAGAACATCAGACAAACCGTATATAACCACCCTTTAGAAGCTGTGATAGGAAGAAGCTCTGTATGAGCTAATCATAACTAAACAAGACATGTTTTCATTATCATCATGTAATTAAGCAGTTAAACAAATGCACAAGAAATACTCACGTGCTCCAATTACTGGAATGGACATTCCTGGCCCTTTCTTTGGAGGAGACAACTCCGAGGATGGAGAGCTATCCACAAACATGAGAGCTGAAGGCTTAGGTGGGGTAATGCTAGTTAAAACAACAGAAAATAACTGAGGTCAGCTAGGAAAACAAGAGCAGTAATATATACAAAGCTTGTTATATTTAGTTACAAAGCTAATCATAAAAAGACAATTACTTTAGAATGGATTTACCTGTCATCAGGTGTGGAGGCTGACTTGCAGCTTTTGCTGACTGGGGTAGGAGAGCTGAACGGCGTGCCCGTGTCTGTATCTCTGGAACTGTCCAGCTGACTGCCATCCAGGGAACAGCGTTTAGAACCACCACCATTTGAACTGCGATTCATATCTCCCAAGCTCTAAAGAATGAAAAAAATCACATCACTGGTCATCAATATTAGAGTTCTATTAAAGAATATCAGTTTTTATGATTTATAATAGCTGTCTTGCTCGTTTACAGGAGAATGCCTTTACCTTCTTCTTGCCTCTGTGCACCAGTTCTGCAGGCAGGTACTGATGGAGCTGCTTCTTCCTCACATGTGTGGCTTCAATGGTCATCCCTTCCTTTAGCATGTTAATGTTGCTGGCTTGCCTGTAGACTGCACAGAAAGCACCTTTCAGCCAAGCCATCTTTATTCCAAATGGTTCAAACTACAGCGATTATGCACAATTAAAGCAGAAGAAAAAAAAATAATTACCAGTGTCTGTGAATGACTGGATGTCATAAGTCAGATCAATGTTCACACAGTCAGCGTTCTCCAACTTTTTGAAAATTATTCCAATGAACCACATTGAAACAAAGTCATGTCTGTAAAAACAAACCGGCAGTTAACACCTCACAACTACTTCTGTGACATGGTTAATATGTCCAATGTACTGACTACAAACATTTGAATGGTGTGTGAATATTATGCGAGAGATACTCACTCATTACGGTTCTCCTTCGACCAGGGAAAAGACTGTGGATTCACGTGAGCAAGGGTGATGTATTCATTTCGCTCCAAATTGCCAACCAGAACTCTAATCTTTGACTCAACAAGCCCAACCCTAAGGAATGTGGAGGACCACACAATTATGAATAACTACACAGACGACATTCTCTTCGGATTGTCGATGCATAAGCACATGTAGTACTGTGGGGACTACATTAAAAGTCACATAATTACAGTCTCAGAAAATGTTATTAATGAAGTCAAAACAGGGGTTAGACAATGAAACAAACACCTGTCATATTAGACAATAATTTATTAGTATGGTGTAGGGCCTCCTTTTGCGGCCAATACAGCATCAATTCGTCTTGGGAATGACAAAGTCCTGCACAGTGGTCAGAGCGATTTTAAGCCATTCTTCTTGCAGGATAGTGGCCAGGTCACTACGTGATGCTGGTGGTGG